>JMQE01001552.1:0-17022 GCA_000731825.1 Hypocrella siamensis | reverse complement strand
GGGGGGGAAAGATTTGCAGAGCGAGCGCCAATACAGATACGGTGGAAGAAGAAGGAAGAAAAAAAGAGAGATGGGGTTAGAAAAAAAGGGATAGAGAGAGGAGAGAGAGGAGAGAGAGGAGAGAGAGGAGAGAGAGAGAGAGAGAGAGCACGTACCGCAATCCGTGCAAACGTATTCCTCTGCCATCTTTAGCTTCTTCTTCTTCTCGCCCAGTCTTGAATCTCGATCGATCGGTATCGCAATGCCGGCGTCGCCCTTGATGAGCGTCGGGCTGCTGCCGCCCGTGGTGATGCCCCTGCTGCGCTCACCCTCGAGGTATCGCAGGCCAGTGAGCATCTCAATAGTCTCGGCGTGTGAAGTGCCCTCGTAACGAGCCATCTTGTCGCCCAGGGAGTCAGACCTGCGCGCGGCGCCGGTGCCCTCGAGGTTTTCCCTGGTCAGGGCAGCGTTCATCCTGTCCATGTGCATGTCGCCGGCGGAAGAAGTGCCACGGAAAAAGAAGGGCGTGGCCGACGAGTTGGCCGTCGTCTCGGAAGGCGTCATGTCCGAGCGAGCTTCCTGGCTCTGCATCCACTGTCGGTTCGACTCTTCCGTCTCGGCCTCCTCCTCTCTGCGCAGCTCTGCGATGCGGCGCCGCAACCTCTCGTTTTCCATCTTGTGCTCCAGAAAAGAATCGAGAAATCCGGCATTCTTGGTAGGATACGGTCTCGACATCATGAAGACGGCTTGACAAAAGGGCGATTGGTTGTTTGGATTCGGGGCGAACCGCGCCGCGGCGATGTGGGCGTGGCCAACCGTTTCGAAGATGGCGTACGAGCCGTCTTTTATCTTGAACCGGTAAAACAGCCGCAAGGGGTTGCCCGAGGCGATCGATTCGTTCAGCTCCGAGACGAAAACGCCCTGATCGTCGGGGTGGATGAGGTCCTTGAGGAAGACGTCCTGGATGTCGTTGGCCGAGTAGCCTGAAATGCTGAGGATGCTGGTCGAGACATACTTGATGCGGCCGTTGGCGTCGAGGATATGCAGGAGGTCCTTGAGCTCCTCGACCACCTTGGCGGGCCAGTTCCTTCGCTTCGTGAAGTCGGTGAGTGTGCTGGCATTGCCGCCGTTGCTCGTTAGGCTCATCTGGGCGAATGCTCCGGGTGGGAGAGGACCGGCACCGGGCACATTTTCGGCGACCGACATGGACGAGTTGTCGTGCGATGGTGCTGAGGACACGTCCTGGGGATCGGGGCTGTTGCCCATGGTAAGGTCACCGCTGCCAGGGCCGTTGCTGGGCATGGAGTCAGGCATTGACAGGGCCTGTGCGCCGGTTCCCGCGTCCAGGTTCATGGGTACGTCGCCATCGTCGAAGAAGGCCATCAGGTCATAGCCGTCCTGCCCACCGGCGGCAAACTAGACAAGGGAATGCAAGCAAAAGGGAAAGTTCCGTCAGCTCGGGACCGCACTTGACATGGACATGGTGCGCGGTACGGCGGTGCAGGGCGCGGACATTACGGCTCACCTGAGGGCCCTGAACATTTGCGAAGGAGTCCAGAGTGAACGGCTCGAAGCCGTAGAAGCTGCCGGCCGGCGGCGGCGGCGGCGGCGGCGGGGGGGGGCCGCCGTGGGACATGCTGGGCTGCTGGGCTGCTGGGCTGCGCTGCCCCGGGCGCTGTTCTCTTTCTGCTGCTCAGAATGGTTGCTTGCTACCTGCCGACAGGTGGAAGCGCCGAGTCTGGAACCTTGGCGGGAGCGTATGGCGCAAGCATAGCGGGCAGGCGCCTAGAGATTCCGGATACTGCAGAGCAACAGGATCCAGATCCAGAGCGGACAGGGAGCAACGCTGGCAACGCTGGGCAACGCTGGCAACGCTGGCAACGCTGGCCGAGCTGGCCGAGCTGGCAACGCTGCCTCAGTGGGCTCTGCCGGTCGCTCTGTCTGGCTCGGTTTGGCAGGTCGGTCGATCGTTACGGGAGATGGACATGTACATACATGTATGTAGGTCGGCGGAGGTCGGTGGGCAAGTAAAACGGTTGGACGGCTGAGGGGGAAACGACCGAGGGGCAAGGGACCGCTGGCTGGTTGATGCAGCCCGAACAAGGCGTGGCAAAATCAAAACGTCGCGAGGAAATAGAGGGAAACTGCAAGAGGATGGGGAGGAAAAAAAAAAAAGAGGATGAAAGCTAGAGATGGGAGGAAGACGATTTCTAGTAGTTCAACAGAAGGAAGGCGAATGGCGCCCACAGCGGCCTCAGCGGCCTTCCACATTGTGCTTGCATGCTCCATGCCCCCATGCCTCTCTCGCCCCATACCCCATACCAAGCAGGTTCTGCCGTCTTGCATTCTGCGCGTGCGCTAGCAGCGCTGGGCAGAAAAGCTAGGCAGTTCCTCAGGGGGCACTCGTGAACGAGCATCCCGCTGAACCACATGGATGTACATGTAGCTTTCCGCGCCCCCGACCCCTCCTCATGAAGGGCTCTTGTTCGGAGCAAAGCACCCGTAAAAAGCGGGTAACAGACCGTTGCCAATAAAACCCCTCCAGAGAGGCTTTTTTTTTTCTGACCTTCTTTCTGCCCATTGTCGGGGTTTAGCGCTGAGGGCAGGATGCTTTGTTTCGAGCCAGGAGCGGCCGGCCAAGTCATGATACCCCCATGGCTTTCTCAGTCCCTGATGACATGTCTTGCTTGTCCGAAACCCAGAGCTGACGAAAGGGGGGGAGAATCAAGACGCTCAAGACGACGGGGTACGCCTAGTGCGTCGTGATGGTGTCGAGCAATGCCAGAGCTGGACGCTGAATCGAAATACTACACCCACTGTAGGTAGGTACGTACTACGTACTGGAGACGCCCAGACGGAAGGTGGGTGGGTGGGTACCTGCTGCTCTGTGCTAGGCACGTATCTGGCTCTGCTGGGTACTGTATTTTTAATTGATTTGACTTCGAGGCGGGTCCCCTGACGGGTTGCTCGGGATGCTGCGGGCAAGCAGCAACGAACGGCCTTGTTCATAATCTGCGTCATTTCGAAAATGTAATCCGGCATGTCATGGGGCCCTGACCGCCTGCGAGACCAGCCAGCCAGGCTGGCCGAGCGCATGGGGACCACGACCTTTTGCCCTCAAGCCAATTTGCGATGAGCCCAAAGATGGGCAAACTTGACAAGCCCATCCTTTCCCAACCATCTCCACCTGCATGTTTCACAATCCCGGGCATTTTCTCGTCCTTTTCTACTTTTCTGTCGGGAGAGCGTCTGCTGACATCTGCTGACTGACGGTCCTCTTCTTGGCGATTTAGTTGGCGCGCTGTCGGTGCTTTGCTTGGGTAAAAGATGCAGGACACGCGCAAACTTACGTGCACGCACTGCATCCCCCCTCCCTTCATAGGTTCGTCCCTGCGCTTTGCCTGAAGCAGTACGGAGCGTGCATCAAGACGCAAGACTGGGCTGCGCCATTTCTTTCAGCCTTTTGCCCTCACCTCCACGTTCGCCACTCATTCCCCAGTGCTGCCTGATAGTTGAGCGCCGGCTGATTGGTGCACGATAAGGCGTGGGCAGGGAGATTGCCGTTGGAACGTTTCTGAACTTTACTTTCTTACGACGTACTCCGTAGCCCTCTCTGGCGATACTGGTAGTACTAAGTACGTACCTACCCAGATAGGAGGTACCTACTAGGAACCTAGGTGAGGCTTGCTCCAACACCGTCCCACCCAACGTCCGCTCAAGGTTTTGCGGTGTGTGGCACAAGTTGCGGTTGTGTGGCTGGGCATAACCAGACACGTGTGGCGCTGGCACACGTTGGTCGATTATGGCATCGCACGTGATGACGCATCTTCTAGTCCCACGCTGAAACGCGTTGTCTGGACTCAGTGGCGCGTGTCCGGACCTCTTCCCCGTTCTGAATATTGCCGATCCGAGCTTGCTTAGGCTGGCAAGGGCACATGTAGCTAGCTACCTCAGGCTGGGCACCTGAGTAGGCAGCTGCAAAATTCGTAAAGGACCTCCGATCCTCCGGCAAAGATTGAAACGTCCACAATGTCGAGAATCGAGAAACTCTCCATATCAGGAGTGCGGTCCTTCAGCCCCTCGGTCCGGGAAGCTATTCAGTTCAACACTCCGCTGACCCTCATAGTTGGCTACAATGGATCCGGAAAGACCACCGTCATCGAGTGTCTCAAGTATGCCACCACCGGAGAGCTCCCGCCAAACAGCAAAGGCGGTGCATTCATCCATGATCCCAAGGTGGGAAAAGCCACACCCGTCCCCTGAGGTTCTTCTCGGACTACAAGCTCACGAAGCTGCAGCTCTGCGGTGAGAAGGAGGTCATGGCACAGGTCAAGCTGCAGTTCCGCTCCATCAACGACCGTCAACACGTCGCCACCCGAAGCTTGCAGCTTACCGTGAAGAAGACGACTAGATCGCAAAAGACGCTCGACTGTTCCCTCGTCGTCGTCAACAATGGCGAGAGAACCACGACTTCCACGAGACAAGCACAGCTGGATGAGATGATTCCCGAGAGACTCGGTGTATCCCCCGCCATTCTCGATGCAGTCATCTTCTGCCATCAGGACGAGTCGCTCTGGCCCCTAAGCGAACCGGCCGCATTGAAGAAACGGTTCGACGAGATCTTTGAAGCCCTCAAGTACACAAAGGCCATCGACAATCTCAAAGTGCTTCGCAAGAAACATGTCGAACAGCTCGGCAAGTTGCAGAATGACGAGGCGCACAACAAGGTCAACAAGGATCGCGGCGAGCGAGCCGAGAAGCGGATGACTGGTCTCCAGGCCGAGATCGAGGATGCTCGCGAGAAGTGTGAGGTCCTTTCTGCCGAGATGCAGGAGACACAAGATAAAGTTCGCCGGAAACATGAGCAGGCAAACAGCTTCCTTCAAATTGTGCAAAATCTCAACAACAAGCGCGAGCAGCTGGAATATCGACAGGACGCGGTCAATGAATTGAAGCAGACATTTGACGAGCTTGCCGGCGACGATGCCTCGCTGGAAAGCGCCTTGGACCAGTATGAACAGACCATGGAGCGGTATCGCGAGGAAGCCGAGCAGAACAAGTCACGATATACCAATTTGCAGGAAGAACTCTCCGAGTCTCGCAAAAATCTCTCGGTAAAGCTGTCGGAACAGGGTAAACATCAGTCAGACAAGGACAAGTACGAGCGCCAGCTTCGAGCGCGCGCCGACATGATCCAAGAAGCTGCCATCACCCATGGCTTCCGGGGCTATGACGGTGAGCTGACCGATGAACACGTCAAGTCGTTCAATGAAAAGATACAAAAGCTCCTTGACGAGAGAAGGCGTGATCTCGAACGGCTGCAGAAGGAGAATGCTGTCGAACTCGACAAGGCAACCGCTGTTATTACTGATCTGGAGGGTCAAAAAGCTGCCAAAACGCAAGACCGCGTGTCAGCAAAGCAGCGAATCGGCGCCATCGAAAAGCGGACCAGCATTCTGCAAAACGAAGCCAGTCTGATCGATGTAGATGAAGGTGCCAAGGCCATTCTCGACGGGCAGCTGGAAGACGTCGGCGCCCGGCTGGCGAGGGCACAGATGGACCTGGACAAGACGGACTGGGACAAGCAAATATCTGACGGGAACGACAAAATCTGGCAACTGGAGCGAGAAAACGAAAGGCTGGGTGGGGAGCTCCTCGACTGCACTCGCCGAGCTTCTGACCGGGCCCAACTCGAGTTGAGGAAAAAGGAGGTGGCCGACAGAAAACGCAAGCTGGAAACGCTGATTGCCACGTGGACATCGAAGCTCTCCGCCGCGGTCGGTGTCGACTGGCAGCCTGAGACGCTGGAGTCCAAGTACCAGTCCATTGCCAGTGAACTAGGCAGGTCACTGCAGGAAGCCCGCAAGACCCTGGAGCGGTGCAAGACCAGGCAGCAAAAGGTCGAGTACCGACTCAAGAGTGCGAGCGAGTCACTCGATTCCAAAGTTGGCGAGGCGGAAACATGCGGACAGCAAGTTGTCGCTGTTCTTGGTCAGTTTCGGGACAAGGCTACAGTTGATGAGTATACGGGAGAGGTAGAGGCGGCTGAACAGCAGGTCGAGGATCTTCGGAATGACTTGAGTCTCTTTGATGCTCTAGTGGACTACTACAACAAGTGCAAGCGCATGCTGGAAACCAAGAAGAGATGTCTGCTCTGTGAGCGGCATTTCGAGGACGGGCAAGGCGCCAGCTTGGACCGTCTCAGCAAGAAGATTGAGAAATATCTGGATCCCAAAGGCAAGGTTGACGTGGAAAAGGATCTCAAGGAAGCCCTCGGGAACCTCGAGGCTCTCCGTGCGGTCCGATCGTCGTTCGACACGTACGGGAGACTTCACAACGAGATACCGCCGCTGCGTGAAGAGTGCAAGAAGATTGTCGGAGAATTCGATGCTCTCGAGCGTGAGCTTGAAGAGCATGAAGCGAGAGTCGCCGGCGAGGACGCGAGGATGCGAGATTTGGAGGATCTCTCCAAAACCATATCGGGCATCACGCAATTGACGAAGGACATTAAAGATTCAGAAGGCCAGGTCGAGCGCATCATGTCGCAGCAGATGTCGGGCGGCGCCACACGCAGTGCTGACGAGATCCATGAGCTGCAAGACAGCATCGGAGAACAGCTTAGGGGTCTCAAATCGCGCGTCACGAAGCTCACGTCGGACAGGCAACGCATGAAGGACCAGCTGACTTCGTTGGAGCTGGAGAAGAGCGAGTTGCGGAATCAGCTCGGTCAAGCCATCGGACGGCTGGACAAGAAGACGAACATGCAGAGTCAGATACAAGCCCTCAGGGAAGACATGGGACACCAGCGAGACATGATCCAGCGGGCGGACGAGGAGCTCGACAAGATTGAGCCCAGCATTGTCGATGCTAGATCGGCTCGTGACGAAACACTTCGGAAAGGACGGGCCAGGGAGCAAGTGGTGATGGACGGGCGAGACGGCATCGCCAAATGGGTCAGCGAGATGAGGCTGCTGGACAACGACATTCAAGACTATCTTGACCGAGGCGGGCTGTCGAACCTGGCGTCAAACCAGCGCGCCATGACAACTCTGGAGAGATGCATGGCAAACACGGAAAAGGCCATAACGGATCTCACGATCCGGACCAACAAGCTGAAACAGGAGATTGACAGCAGCGATCGCAAGAAGAAGAACATTGGCGATAACCTCAACTACCGAAAACACGTGCGGCAGTTGGAGGTTTTGATGCGGGACATTGCCGACCTAGAGGAGCGCAACGCGCAGGAGGACTACGAGCGTCTCCAGAGCGAGGCGCGCGGCCTGGAGAACCAGTCGAACCGGCTCCTTGCCGAGCGGGGGTCCGTCATGGGCACCATGAAGACCAAGGACGAGGAGCTGGGCAGGCTCCTGCAGGAGTGGGAGATGGACTACAAGGACGCCAAGCAAAAGTACCGCGAGTCGCACATCCGGGTCGAGACGACGAGGGCGGCCATCGAGGACCTGGCCCAGTGCGGCGCGGCCGTGGACAGGGCCGTGATGCAGTTCCACTCGGTGAAGATGGCCGAGGTCAACCGCATCGCCGGCGAGCTGTGGCAGAGCACCTACCAGGGGACCGACATTGACACCATTCTCATCCGGTCCGACAACGAGTCGCAGTCGGGCAAGCGCAGCTACAACTACCGGCTCTGCATGGTCAAGCAGGACACGGAGATGGACATGCGCGGGCGCTGCTCGGCGGGCCAAAAGGTGCTGGCCAGCATCATCATCCGCCTGGCCCTGGCCGAGTCGTTTGGCGTCAACTGCGGCCTGATTGCGCTCGACGAGCCCACGACCAACCTGGACCGCGACAACATCAAGAGCCTGGCTGAGAGCCTGCACGCCATTATCAAGGCGCGCCAGGCCCAGAGCAACTTCCAGCTCATCGTAATCACCCACGACGAGGATTTCCTGCGCCACATGCGGTGCAGCGACTTTTGCGACAGCTTCTTCCGCGTCAAGCGTGATGAGAGGCAAAACAGCGTCATTGCGAGGGAGAGCATCACCAAGATTTTCTAACGCGAGGCCGACGAGCATGTTGCGTATCCATGTATGGCGATGTTGGTGAGAGTAGTTGTGTGCATATACATGCATGCATGCCGTCGGGAATCAGCCAAATTGTCTCCACCTATCTATCCCTCTTCTCTGTCTCTCTCTCTCTCTCTCTCTCTCTCTTTCTCTGTCTCCGTATGTCTGTCTGTCTGTCTCTTAAAAGTGTAGTGAAGCCCATCCATTGCTGCGCCCCTATCAATACACAAATCAATCATTGAATGCCATCACTAATTATATATGTATATATGTATGAAATCCATGACCCGCATGTCAGTTTCAATTGGGTATCAAAAGCCCCCTGGTCCCTCGGCTCGGAATGCCGGGACGAGAAATCCTGTCTTGAGAAAAGAAGGAAGGAAAAAAAAAATAGACATGCATCCAAATGTTTCGTCTCATCTGCTGCTGTTCCCTCTCCGAGGCCCCAGCTCTCCGTTCCAACCTTAATCCGAGCGTTTCCGCTGATCTTTTTTGCCTCTCCGTCCCTCGTCCCGAATTGAACTCCCCGTCAGCTAGCTAGCTGGCTGACTCTTGCTTGGGAGTCGACGCCGCCGCCGCCGCCGCCGCCGCCGCCGCGGAAGCTTCTACAGCAAGTTGCTGCTCGTCATCTTGGATTTCCGGCGTCGGTGGTGCTGCTGCTGCTGTCTCCTGGGACGCTATTCCTTCTTCCGCCTGGCCGTCATCCTCCTTGATTCGTTTGGCGGGCTCGCCCTCGAGATCCTGGTCTGCCTCTCGCTTTGTGCCTCCGCTATCGGTACTTGATGTGCTGTGGGCGTCGACTTCGTCGTCGACGTTGTCGTCTGTGGCCTTCCTTTCCGCCTCTTGGGTCTGGCCATCTTGCGTGTGTGCGGCGGCGGCCTCGTTGCCTGGGTGTTTTCTGCCCACAGCAGCCTCGACGTCAATGCCTTGCATTAGGATGCCCTCTTGACCCATGTGGCTGGTCGTGACGCCCTGGGGGCCGGTGTCGTTGACGCCGATTTCTTGGGGGCCGCGGGCGTGAGGAACCTCCGAGTTTGCCGCTCCTTCTCCTCCTTCTCCTCCTTCTCCTCCTCCTCCTCCTCCTCCTTCTTCTTCTTCTTCTTGGTCGTCGTCGTCGTCGTCGTCGTCAACAACGACTACGTCTTCTCCCTCCCCCTCTCCTTCTCCTGATACTTCGGAATCCGCGCCTCGGCCGTCTTCGCCGGGTGAGCCCTGGCTGCGCGCCAGCTGGCTGACGGGGACGACGCCAGCGCGCTGTTCCTGGCGCAGCAGTTCTCCTTGCGTGACTCCCCGGGCGTGGCCCGTGGACGGTATGCCATTGACGCTGACGGAGACGGTCTCGATGCTCCCAACACCATTGGGTCCGTCTATGGTCTCGGTCCCCTCACTATGGATCCGAGCCCCCGCCGACGGCGTCGAGTCGCTGCCGGTGCTGCCCTCTGGGCTTCTCCTCGTCAGCCACGGTATTGGAGTCAGGAGGGCCCCTCCCAGCGCCTCATCCGTTCCCAGCGCTGCCGCCGGGGGGTTGCTCCACGCCACGCCAGCCGCGGGGTCTCTGGTCTCGTCGCCGTTCAGCTCCATGCCGGACATGTCGGGGACGGCAGGCGGCAGCGGATACGTGTTGGTGCCGGAAGTGACCCGTACCACGCGATCGACAGCATGTAGATACGACGCCAGTGCTTTGTAATGAGCCTTGGGTCGGAGGACCAGCTCCGCCAGACGCTGGATGGTATGCGGCGGATACGTCTTGAAGGTCCCGAGGTGCTTCTTGACATCGTCCAACATGTCTTCAATCTGCTTTGGCAACGCGCGAGGGGCACCGTCGCGAGACTCGTCCCGACCCCCTGTCGGATCATCCCCTTTATTTGCTTCCTGGAGAGATGGCGACGACGGCGACGGGGGAGGAAGCAGCCGGCTATCTATTGCTGGAGGCCCAGGAGGCGGCGGGAGGTTGGGGATCGCGAAATCATGATGAGCGATCTGCTTGTATGACGCGATCAGTTCCTGACACTCGTTTACTGTTGCGCAAGAGGGCCAAGAGCAAGCTACGTACCCTGTCCAGTCGGTCGACAAGATCGGCAAGCAAGTCGGGCCAGGCATCGCTGCGCTTCTTGTCAGTAAACGGATGGGGCCAGCCGAGGAGGGAGAGAGATTGGGTTAGAAGTACTCTTGGACTGGCTCTCCAGCTTCAATCTTTCTCAGCGCCTCGTCGTCTCCGTCGACTTCCATGGCAGCGAGGCGAGATGAGATGCAAATTCCTTTGGGATCTGACGAGGAAGGGTTGTTTTCGATCAGGCAGGTTCAGCTTCGGCCGAGACCGTCAATTCGGAAGTGGGGTCGCACCAAAGCGGGGCCCAAGCAGTTTGCATCACGAGCAACTACTCGTGCCACGCCCCAACCATAGGTTGGTGCTCACCATCGCAACGGGCCAACCACCGCAACGGGCCACCCTTGCTAAAATAATATAAAAAAACTATTAAAAATAAAATAAAATTTAAATTAAGATCTAAAGGCTTAGTCTTATTATCCTTTATTTTTAAAATATTTTTTTAATTATATAAGAAAATAAAAATAAAAAATAAAAAAAAATGTTTTATATGGAGTGGCCCGTTGCGGTGGGTGGCCCGTTGCGTTGGTGAGCACCAACCTATGGTTGGGGCGTGGCACGAGTACATGCACACCAGTATGCATGTAGGTAGGTACATACATATGTATGGACATAATTTGCGTAGTATGTATTGTATGAAGTGTGTACTTGGTACATACACACCTTGAATTACACCACATGTACGGATGACTGAGGTCATGACTGTCTCTACATTTTCCCCCCTTCGTTTCCTCGTCTCTGCACGTAGTCACCAAAGTACAGTTCATTTATACTTGTTTGATCACCGATGATTGAATCGGTCCAGTCAATTCTGAGTTACCAACTAAATCATCCAACCATGCATGCCATTTCTCTCGTACGTCTCTTCTCCCTCAGACGGGCTTGTATTTCCACTCGGCTGGATCAAAAACGATGTCCAATGCCACCTTGTCAAACACCCCAACGGCACAGCTGAGGTCGTGAAATCCTTCCAATCCCGTGACGGGCAGGTCCGTCTTCGCATCTGTCTCCTCGTGCAGATCCCAGCTGCCGGTGAGCTTACCGTCTCTGGTAAAGAATATGGCCACGTCGGGTCGGTTTGCGTTCGCGGGCTTCAGCGTCATGCCGATTCCCAGCGTCTCGCCTTTCCTGAACTCAGACGTAAAGTCTCTCCCGCCCCAGCGATCGTTGATGAACTTGTGGCCATCGTCACCGTGGACGGCCAGACTGCCACGATGCCATCCGGGGAGACGGAACGAAGGGTAGGGCAGGGCGGTGAATCCCAGGGCGACGTTGCTGGTGTGACTGTCCGCATGGATTTTGACTTCGTAGTAGATTGTCTTGGCGACGCCGAGACGGGTGGTGTCGTGCTCCTCGACGACATACAGAGGAGGATAGGCGATGAAACAGCTGTCCGGGGTTTGCTTGGGCGTTGATGCCTGCCAGTGGCCTGCTTTGATCCATTTCAATGTGCCCTTGAAGCCTGGAGGCTCTATGGCCCGAAAATTGTTGACCCTGAGTGCGGCTCTGCCCGCGTCATCGATTGTCAGGGGCGCACGCAGGGGGTACAACCGGCACCAAGCCTCGGCTTCTTCAGCCTCTTGCTCCGTGGCGTTGTTTGCCGGCGAACGGTCATATCCACTGAAGAACGAGGGCGGAGGCGGGAACAGGGCCGTGTCAGGGACGGCAGCCTCCCAGTCGTGCTTCTTGGAGGAAGAGTTACCCACGTCGTCCAGTGGGGGAGGAGCATCCCAGTCAGCATCTTGATTCTGGTGTTGCGACGGGGGTGGACCCGGTGGTGCAGCAGAGGCGTGCGTGCTTTTCTGTGTCTGCTGCTGCTGCTGCGTCTGCTGCTTGTTGGCCGGTCTGGGAGCTGCATAGTCGCCCTTGTCTTGACTATTTCGGAAACACATGTCGGCTTTGAAATGTTTGTTATTTTTGGCTTCGGGATAGAGATCTCGACGACTTGATTCGTCTAGCGTTGGCTGTTGCGCCTGCTTCTCAATAGAAGAGTAAAGGAGGAGAAAGGGGGGGGGGGAGAGAAGATGAAGAGAGATGCGTCCCTCAAGACACAAGTATCAAAAAGAAAAGTTGAATAGAAATAGTTGTGGCAGAAAAAAACCCTGGTGATTCAGCCACTTATGAGAGAGAGAGAGAGAGAGAGAGAGAGAGAGAGAGAGTTGTGAACTCGAACCGGTATGTCCATGGACCCACGGCCCATGTTCGTACAATGGTCGGTCACCTGCCCTGCCCGGCCTTGGGAAGAGCCGTTAGTTGAACCAGATGAGCCATCAACTGAAAAGAGCGAACATCAGCATTGCGCTGACATTTTTTTTTTTTTTTCAAATTTGCTATTCCTACTTTAGTAAGTCGCTGAAGTATGTATCAATATGTCTCAATCCCTCGATTGCACCGCCACATTTTTTCGTCTTGTGCTGCGCCTCCTTGCAAGGTTCACTGCGCCCTGCACCCAGATTCCATCAGATCCATCAATCAATCTGTTCCAATTCCGCAAGCATGTACGGGTACAGTACATACAATACCAAATCCCTCATCTTTCATGTGTCATGATGCCGAGCGCCGCCCACGCCCTTCCCCACGAGGCTCAATGGCCCCAGTGGTTCGCATCTTGGTTGCTGGGAAAGAAAAAGGCCACAACAGCAATGATGATGTACACAGCGCACAGCAGCGCACCTTCCAAATAATTGCTGCGACCATCCAAAACCAAGAAGTTGACGATGAAGGCCGATACAAAGAGACACACTGTTTCGAACAAGGTGAAGTACAGCGTCATTTCCTTGTTCATGATCCATCCAAGGATGACGACAAGCGGCGTCACAAAGAGGGCAATCTGGATCGAGCTGCCCACAGCCACACCGATAGCCAGGTCCATTTTGTTCTTCATCGCCACCGTCACCGCCGTCACGTGTTCGGCCGCGTTGCCTACGATGGGAAGAATGATGAGACCGATGAAGACCTCGCCGAGACCGGAGCTCTCCGTCACCTCCTTGATGGAATCGACCAAGAATTCAGCGCAAACGGCCACCAGCGCCGTCGTAGCGAGAAGAAGTATGACGGCTGCCGTGCGGGTCAAGTGTTCATCGTCGTCAGCTTGGGGATTCTTGACGGCATTGGCTGCCGTGTTCAATGAGATGAGAGGAATCTGGGCCGGAAACAGAGCCCCGGCGGGACGCGTCTGTTGCTGACGTCCCAGCCTGTCAGGCAGCGAGTTGGTTCGACGAATGCCGTAACGAACCCGCGGAACAGGCCCCATTGGGGTTGCCGGGGCCGCATCTGCAGCATTGAATTTCTGCGCAAAGACGGCCGGCGTGAAGTTCTTGACCGACATGGATCGCAGCGTTGACAACGGCCGTCTCGGCCCGCCATTCTCGTTGCTGCCCTCCCCAGCGGCAGCCATTGCCCCGGCAGCAGATGCATCAGTAGTGGCTCTGGCGGGAGGTACAGCGAAATCAACACGGCGTGTATCCGAAGGGCCGCTTGGGTGAGCGTCGTCGGCCGTGGGCTCATTGGCGGCGCGTTGAGCGTCCCTACCACAATCACCCTTGCCACCCTTGCCACCCTTGTCGTCATGACGGCGGCCCGTTTTCCTGTGCTTGCGGCGAGCGTAGCGGCGCTTTCCGTGTCTCCGATAGCGATGGCGACTTTGCTCGTCATCTGAAGAGTCTGTCTCATCGCGCGAAGAAAGACGAGGAAAATAATGGTGAGGTGATGGCGTCTCGGACACCACCTCATCAGTAGCATTCAGGTACGCTCTTCCAGATGCAGAGGCATTACGTATCGCCCTGGCATCGCCAGTGTCCATGGATGCGACTGAAGACTTGCGTCTCCGCCCGCCGCGCAGGACCTTCTTGACCTTTCGGCTGATTGTGTCCCGAGAGCGGTTTGAGGAGTCCGAGTCCGAGCTGGATGACGCATCATCTGAGCTGCTGGAAGAATCCAGCCAGGCCGCCGCTGGGCCAGGAGTTGATTCGGCATCCACAATATGCTGCGGCGTGGACTCATACATGTACGCATGAGACTTGAGCTGAAAGAGCAGGTAGATAAGATAAACAAGCAGCAAGACCTGGGACGGCAGCACGTCAGTTTGTGCATCTACATTTTGGCAGACGATTGAGAAAAGGGCGACTTGAACCTACAACACTGGTACCGCGGCTTATCTTGAGAGATTGTTCATCTGCTCGAACCGAATCCTTAAATGAAGCGTGGAAGGCTGTCTGTCATTTTTTTTTTTTTTAGCTACGTCACAGGCAAATGCTAATGGCGCGGCTGCCTCTCGAAAACTTACTGGAAGGACCAGGCTGATAACACTGAGACTGAGCAGACAGGCGCTCATCTGTGTGACGGTACTGTTGTAGATCTAAGACGACGTCAGAACGCCGACTGGAGGGATAGAGAAGCGAAGGGAGAGAGCGAGAGCGAGAGCGAGAGCGAGAGCGAGCGAGAGCAAGGGGAAAAAAAAACGGCCACCACACCCACAAGGGGATGATGGCGGGTGTGGTGATTTGAATGCAGTGTCACACACCTGTTCCCGGAAACGGAGACCACCCAAAAAAAAGCCCATGCCCAAGATGAGAAGCAAGTTGGCCAAGATGGAACCGAGAAGAGATGCCTGCACTATGCGAATTTCATTTTTGACCAAAGCGATGATGAAAATGATAAGTTCCACCGCATTGCCAAAGGTCACATTGAGCAGAGCACCAAGTGAGTCGCCCATTTTACTGGCAACAGATTCCGTCGCATGGCTAAGCAAGCCGGCGAGGGGGATGACGGCGATGCAGTTCATTGCGAAGACTAGACCGCCGTGGATGCCATGGATATTGGCAACGACGATTCCTACAGGTACGAAGACGAGCAGCACATTGAGCCAGCTGTGGGTGGCTACCAGCCAAAAGGACCTACGGAGCTCCTCGGCAAAAGTGCGCTTCTTCCTGGTCCCAAGGCCGTCGTCACGGCCGTAGTCATGGACGGTGAGGTGGTCATCATCGTTGCTGTTGGTGTTGATGATTGTGTTTGTAGAGTCCGCGTCGATGCGACCTTCCTTGTGCTCTACGACAGTCCCCTGGGTCTCTTCCTGCGCAGAGGAAGCCGGCAGCAGCGAGTGTCCAGGACGGGAGCTGGACAAGGCAACATTGGACCTGGCGAGCTTGGACTTTTCGTCAAAGGCGACGGAGCTGCCCGGGTCTCGCGACGACTTGTCATTTTCGCCACCGGTCGTGAGAGCGGCGGTCCGAGAGTCGGTTGTGTTGGCAGTCGACGACGACGGCGACGGGCTGAGAAGTGTAGCGCTTTGGTTCAGAGGCCCTGGAGATGACAAGCTGCCAGGACGACCAGGACGACCAGACCCGCCATGGGCATGAGATGTTGCAACGGGATCCTTGTCGTGTATATCGGGGGGGTCGGCTGAAGTTTGTGTCATCGAACAGGTATTGCGAGCACGACTATCGCGCCTGGAGCATGCAAACTTCTGAAGGGATGAGGGAAGCAAAAGCTGGTGGCGACGGGGCGTGCTAGCCTGTCGTCCGGAACCGGATGAACAAAGTAAGAGACGGGAGGTGGGAGAAGAAGGGTAAGAGGGGAGAACCTCGCAGGCGGTAATTCGACCAGGGAAGAAGAGAGGCTGGATCTCAGATCTGGGGATGCGTGTGTGTTCTTATACGGACGGTATGTACACGTATGGGCTCTGCTCTTTGGACCAAGAGTGGCATTGTAGGCACGTAGCAGCCAGCAGCTACGTACTACTTTTAGTCGCGGCTCGGCAATGCAATGCCCCAATTACAATAGCGCGGGTACTGCTATGCTATAGAGCAGGGAAGGAGCGATGAGACAAACTCGGGACACGCTGCCTGTCACGATGCCCCGTCGCGCGATTTGCCTGCCTGAATGCCTGCAAGGCAAACCGGCTTTTTTCGTGCCCAAAGTTTGCATACGTACATGTTCTTATCAATTCCAGCGTCTCCTCCGCCTCCTCGCCTCCCCCTCCCCGCCCTCCACTGCCCCCGCTTGCAGACCATCTTTTCTCGCTCACTCTCCCTCTCTTTCCTCTCATTCTCTCTGTCTGTCCCTGTTTCTCTTGCCACTATTTCAACGTCGGTCCGTGGCAGCCAATGGCGAGCTCCGAGCTAGATTAAGGTGGACAGGGGGGGGGTGGTAATGGCGCAGGAGGCTGTGATTTGCCGGCTGTGCTAAAGATGCCAGCAGAAAGCGGATCCCACACCTACCTACTTGGTTCCTAAAACTAGCAACCTACTACCTAGGTAGTAGGTACCTACAGTGAGTGCAGGTACCTGCCTACAGTACATCTAAGGATACTAGTAGTAGCCCGACCTACACACCACAGTGCATGCACGCATCCTCACGGGATCGGACATCTTTTTTTTCGCAAGGGCGGCCAATAGATTTGCCCTCGAGGTCATCTGACTCGTCTCAATCGAAAGCAAAGGAAAAAGCAGCATCCCGTACTGTAAGCGTGCAAACGTCAGTACCAAAAATTGTCCTCCTGCCAGGGGGGAACCCGGCGTCTTTGTTTCTTCCCCTCCCCACCACCACCCCGGGACTCTTTGTTCCCAAGGTTTTTCTCATGCATGGCTGCGGTTGCAGGAAAAACGGCTTATCTGCCGGGTGTCACCAAACGGGCTGAGGGCGGCGGCCTACCTACTTTTCTACGGCATTCAACAAAAAAAAGAATGTGAGGGATGACGACGGGCCCCCTCTCCCTCAAACAGTTTCTTGCAAAGGAGTTCAAGGTCACACAGATCCCACACCGTCCGAATGGCGCCCAACAGGGGCCTCGATGGCTCGAAGTCCCGTGTCTCGTTTGTTCTTGGTGCGTGTGCGTGTGTGAATGCGTGTGTGTTCCCTCGACTTGTGTGTCCCGAGGATTGCTGTGAGGCGAAACAAGTCGCCCCTCCCCCC
>JMQE01001551.1:0-17057 GCA_000731825.1 Hypocrella siamensis | reverse complement strand
GGGGGGGGGAGAAAAGTAAGAAGTGACAAGTCATTCAAGGCACGTATTGCACCTGAGCGACGTACTGCAAGCGGTCACCAAAGTCCTCGCGTTCATACCACTGCCACGCGGCATCATCGTCATCGTCATCATCATCATCATCATCATCATTATCGGCACTGGCATCGGCATCGGCCTCGTCCATGGTCTCGAGCACAGGAGGCCGGTCGAGATTCTTGGCGTACCCATCGCATGTGTGAAGACGGTTGTCGGGAAAGGAAAGATCGTTCGCTTGCCAGCGTGCCAGGTCAGCCTCCATGTCACGCAGGCGCAAACAGTCCTTTCCGGCCCAGTCGTCGATGATGGCGGCAATTTGGTGGAAGCCCTCGGTGTGACCGCCGCACTGCTTGGCCTTGAGGCCGCAGGTGACAAACATGAAGCTGTGCATCATCTCGTGCAGAAATGTCGAGATGAGCAGGCGGCGATTATACTTTGTGTCGCGGAGGATGGGGGACGACAGGACAATCAGCGTCTCCCAACCGCCGAAGCGGGCGCTGGTCCGGAGGGCCGTGGTGCCGACGATGTGGCTCTCGTACTGCTCCGACGCGGCGTGGCTCCAGTCCCAGGTGACGCGGCGTGTGAGGCGGCTGGCGAAGAAGAGCTCGTTGGCGGCGGAAAAGATGCTACGCAGGGCGTCATTGTCGAGCTGGAAGTCGGCGCCGCGGGACTTGGGACTGATGAGAGCCCGGAGGATGCGCTCCGGCTGTGAATCCGGGTACCTGCGGCGGTAGCTGGCCATGTGCTCTCGCACCAAGCTCGCTGCTTCCAGGTCCCCGAGCACGGAGCCATCTTGATCCTGATGAGCCGAGGCGTCGGACGAGATGGACAGCCCGGACTCGGTTCGCTCTACGGGTGGTGGTTGTGGTCGTCGCGGCGGTGGCGGCGGCGTGGGGATACTGGTGCTCGAGGTTATTCTCCGGATATTTTCAGGATGAGCTTTGAAGCTGTAAGGCTTTGGCAACGATGACGGCGACGCCATCTGGCGATGCTCTCCGTGGTCCGAGCCCTCTCGTATCACGAGAAAGGCCAGGTTTCGTATTGGCACCGACTCGGACAGATGCTTGCTCGAAGAGACTCGGCCCTCGTCGTAGTCCATGTCAGGATGGGCGTCCCCGTTTCCTCGCCAGTGACAGAAGCTTCCGCCTCCCGATTCATGCCGTGGTCGAAAGTATTCGTCATCGGGATACGGGGAGCTCATGCCTCCGTGGCTGCTGTCCACAACATGCGCGCCAATGATGTCTGATGGGTCATGGTCATGATCCCGATGCGGAGTACCGCTGTTCCCACCGCTGACCACCCAAAACGCCATCGAACATACCAAGCTTGGCCCGAAGATTCTTGCAGCAGGAGTTGTCGCGGGCTTTTTCGAGAACCTACGTCATGTCCATATGCTAGAGGAGATTGCCACACATGATCCGGTCGTGATCAAGGCGATCAATAGAGGGTAAGAAAAAAAGAATAGACAGAGCTGAGAATTAGAGGGCAAGCGACATAGATACAAGTACACGGCAGACGTGGGTGGAAGGGAATCGATCGACGTGCTTGGAGAAGCCGTGTCGAACATCAGCTCATAGAGGCGGCGCGTGTGATGTTTTGGGCAGCGGCTGCGTCTGCCAGTCTCTTCGAGCCAGTCAAGAGGGGCGCGCATGCGCGAGAAAGAGAGGGCAAGAGAGATGAAGAGGGCGCAATACGTCGCGAGCCGGCAAGGAGGGAGGTTGGGAGGTTCATGTTCAAGCAGACAGATGCAGGTGACGGCTCGGTAAGGATACTTGCGGAAATCCATACATGTAGGTACCTGTCTTTGTACGGAGTATGTGCATGTACAATATGAAGGTACCTAGGTATGCATGGCCTGACCTGATTTATTAATGCACAGCTCTAAGTCTTACAGCAACTTTCCCGCGGGAAGCCATGGACAGACGAGCAGAGCGAGAGAAAGCTTTTTGACCTGCCTCTAGATGTTTTATTTCTTCGCCAGCCTGATTTTCTCCGAGCCTCAGGGAGAAATACCTCCTTCTTCGGCGCCGTCACAATCATGGCTCATCCCGCAGCCGGTCCCCCCGCCCCCCACCCACATGCGCCGTGTGCCATGCACAACCTCATCATCACCTCGCACAGCTCAGCTCAGCCCCACAAGAGTCGCAGCTACAGGCACTGGAAACCTACAACATGTACCTACCTCCTCAGGCACGTCAGTAGGTGAGTATAACGTATTGCACCCTCGGCAAGAAGTCTCCTATCACTTCATTTTTTTCTGGAACAACCCAGCCAATTGGGAGATGGGATTCGCGATAACAAACATCACGGACCCATCAACGATGCCCAGCCAGTGTCTGTTGTAGCATGGCCGCATCATTGGATGGCTCCAAGTGCAGCCGCCAGTATTACCGGCCCAAGCCGAGCTCTGCGTATCCAGTGAATTCGCCATATGCCTCGCCTCGAGCCAGTCTAAGAAAGTTCGGGCTGGGTTCTGATTCCTTAAGCGAGCCAGCCTGCGTGTCCGATGAAACCTTGCTCGCCGATGATTCTCCCTCCGTGCAGCATGACATGACACGAACGGACAAATTATGAGAGCATGCGCTCTACCGACCCTCGTTATGAAAAAAAGTGTCATATTCAACCCCTCGGCTGTATCCTGTCAAGGTAACTCTATCATTGCTTATCGCTGATGTAGCTGATCTGCGCTTTGAACGTTTGAAACGAAATAAATCAACTCTGATTGGGAATCTCGGCTCAAACGCCACTTGGCTGTGATGCATTCCGCCAACGCCTGTCAATGCTGATGTACCTTCCTACAGTGCGCCAAACTGTCTGCTGCCCAGGCGTCCAATGAACTTGACTTCCTCCGCCTGCCGCTTCAGCGCCCGTCGCATCTGCTGTGTATACTGAGCCCTTCTCTCATCTTCCGACGCGGCAGTTGAGTTCTGAACTCCAAAGCCCTGGTTGAAGAGGGGCCTTGTCGAGAAAGTAACCATGCCCAACTTCTCTCCAGTCCAGAGCAGGATGTTGTCTTCGTTGGGTCTGTCATATCCTTGATTGGATTTGGTAGACAGGATTTTGCGCGCCAAGTCGTCCGACGCGGGCATAGATGCAAACAGGGACGAGTGCTCCTCGGCTTCGTTGTGCCCAATCTTTATATGCCGGCATTCTGTGAAGCCATCTCGCTCGAACCACTTGAGGAATCCCGAACCATCCGAGAAGGCAATCTTGGTACCATGATTCGTCACCGAGAGAATCGTCGACGATGCCGCTGACTGTCTGTTCTGCCTCGCGGAGATATGCCTGGTTGTCTTGCCTCCTGAGCCTGATGTTGCACAGAGACTATAGATCTCGAGAGACCCTTTGGAATTGTATCCGCCGCCAGCAATCAACGCCTGTTCCTGTCCTTGTCCTGATCCATGTCCCTGGCTCCTCGACTGCGGTTGGGTCAAGGGCTCTGTTGCCAGCTGCTCGTGGTGAACGTCGGCGGCGGCGACATGCTCGTCGAAGAATGTCTTGAAAGGATATGGCGAGGACGCCAGGCTTTTGATGAGCGCCCCGGACCAAATGGAGTCGACAAGGGCAGGAAACTTGCGTCGGTCATAATGCAGTATGTTGGAGAAGCGACCTGAAACGAAGATGTCATTCGAGACAGAATCATGCGAACCACCAGGCGGAGGCAGGTGCAGTATGCTTATGGGGGCCAAGGGGTAGGGCTCCGATAAGGGTGCATAAGTGGGAGCCAACCTGGAGTCAGAGGTGTCTTGGAAAGCATCGAATGTGTTCCACCGATGCCCGTCTAGTCGTTCAGCCACGTTGAGGAGAGGCCTTGCTCTTTGTCGAAAATCGTGCAGATGGATCCCTCGGGTGATACCAATCGACAGGGGGACACCATCGTGGCACGCCGACAGAGTCGTGATGGGACATTCAAAGGATTCTCGTTTGACAACCTCCAGGCGGTGGAGATCGACTTCAATCAGGTCTGTATGCGATGCGCTGAATTAATAAAATAGGAAAGGAGGGGAAAAGAGAAAAGAGAGAGGAAAAAAGTCCAACACGCCTCGATGCAAAGCTGGGGACGTTGGGGTTGGCACTTACAATTTTGAATGGCGAAAAAGGCTTTATGGCCGTTGCTGTTGACGCTGACGCACTCTGTGACACCAGTGTCGTCAATCTTGTTGGAACCCTTGCTTTTTGCACCCTCGACGAAGAGTAGGTTGGGCCTGCTGGTCGCAACAATGCGACCTTGTCGCCCGCGTGATCCCTTGACATCCCACAAGCAGACGGATCCGTCGTCCAGCGGGGACACAGCCATCATTGTACCCAGGCCATCAAAGCCATCGTACGGGTTGTACAGGGCCATGCCACGGACCTCGACCGATGCACCAAGACCACGCTCATGGATTCGAGGAGGCTCCAGCCAATTGACGCAAGCCGGAGCCTGTCGCTGAATGTACTCGTCGTACCACGAAATACGCTCGGCAGGGGAAAAGGGGTCCCAGTCGGTCATCTCCCGCACTTTGCGGCGCTTCCGCTGCAGGGTGCCTCCCAAGACACCACCGAAAGCATTGGAGCCGTTCTTCGAAGAGGCAGGCTCCGAAGCCGTCTGCTTCAAGTCATCATGGTGACTGTCAGACGATGCCGCGACTGGCCTCGAGAGGTCGGCACGGCTCTGGAGAGATCGATACCAGGCTGACTTGTCGAAGCAGAGTCGCTTCCATAGCCTGTCATCGAGACAAAGCCGTCGAGTCTTTTGCGACACGAGCTGCAAGCTGGTGATGTGGCGCGGTTGCAGATCTGGGTCACGTCGTCAGTACGCTTGACCTGGGGTGACGCAAGGCGTGCCAGCGCAGGAGCTCGCAGTCATGCTGCAGCACAGCGAGCTGCATAAAAATTGTGGGCAAATAAAGACGAGGGACAAGGAAGGGGTCAGAGCAGCACGTTTCACCACGACCCATGTTCGGAGCAAAGCAAAGAACTGGGCGGGAGAGGCCAACAGCGACCGACGAGGGAGGAAATAAGGGAGGGGGAGGGGGGGAAGAAGGGCAGCCTTTGTATCGAGTACATGTGGAATCGGTTGGGGGTCCAGACATACAATTGATGATCTGGAGAAGAATCTCATCCGGCACTTTGTGCCAGGCTGACGGAGTCTCTGACAAGGCCATGGCTCATGATGATGATGATGATGATGATGATGATGATAAATGAGATATATGATGATCAAATGGAGAAGTGGAGAGAAAAGAAAATGCGACGACGCTCATAGGAGTAGAGCTGGGAGGCCAAAGAAGCAGTCAGACTGACGGAGGAGAGACCCTCCCCTCCTTGAGCGAGATGGCAGGGAGACTTGAAAAATGTTAAACAAAAAATAGCAAGAAAAAAAAACACGCAGCCAACAAACCGCCAATGGCGCAGCGGAGGAGAGCAGGAGCAGGAGCAGGAGCTGACGCAGACGCAGACGCAGACGCAGACGCAGAGCGCGAATAGAGTAGAGAAGGCCCGTCGTGCCGCAATTTACACAGAGAGTGAGGGAGAAGGAGAGAAGTGGGAAAGAGAAAGTGAGAGAGATGGAGGTGTCAAGCTTCCTTGGGTCGTGAATTGCCGTCGGCGCTGGCAATATACCGGCTGGTAAAATACCGTTTGATCCTTCATCCGGTAGACGACTTCCGAAGCGCCATCTGCCCCGTTCAGGGTTCCAAGGGCAGTCCGCGGGATCTGATCGAAGGGCGGACCGCAAGCATCATGGTGTCACCGGAGTGCATTTTTATATCCGATTCCAACTGGTCCAACAGGCAAGCGTAGGCGCATGTGGCTTGACTAGTGCCGCATCTCCCAGCGTCACCCAGCGTCACCCAGCGTCACCCAGCGTCACCCGGCGCCGCCCGGCGCTGCCCAATCCCGTCCAGCGCCTACATGGTCTCCCTACTTCACCTCGTCATCGCCAAACCTCACGGTCTGCTTCTTCTTTTTCGGCCGACTGTCCACATGACCGTCCTCCGGCACGACTCACAAGGCTACACGTTTCCTCAATCCGACTCGACCGACCGGGTTGCCTTGTCCTTCCACTGTCCATGTATGTTTCTGGTCGAGAACGAGAAATAGGCGGGCAGCGGGCCGGACAGGGGACGGCAAGTTGAAACCCCGGACTGGATCTTGGCTTGGGTGCGGAAATGCAGGCATTCAGGTGGAACCTCAAGCACGCTCCCATGTCCGTCTTGGGGAATCATGACTGATCGTGACTCAAAATCGGAATGGACGCCTTGATCGATGACACGAGGCGGGACGAGGCGGGACGAGGCGTGTTCCGTCCCCAAGAAAGGAGAAATGCTTCAAAGTCGCAGGTCAACAGCATCTTGAATGAATGACAAAGCTGGCTCGTAAGTTGAGTCGTGATGGAACCATTCCTCAGGTTCGCTGACACCTTACTGAATGGATTGCAGGCTTGCATAGCGAAAATCTTCGGCCTTGCCACACGTACCATGGATACTCCTGAGTGCCTGCCTACCTGCCTGGTTGGTCAGGCCTGTTACGGCCTGCAGGGCTGCCCTTGGCAAGAGAAACCCGTCGAAGCATGGACACCCCCTCCCTCTCTTCTCTGTCTGCTAAGCAACTTGCGAGTACGTACGAACGTAGCAGCGCCGCCCCAAACGTCTCCAATTGCACATCGTCAGCATCTGTGTGAGGAGCTCGTCGTCTCAGGACAAGTCAGCAACGGTCCACTCACTCGCTTGAGCCTGCAATGAGCGACGAACGGTGGTGCAGAAGCGACGGTGCAGAAAATGAGAAATGACGAAAGCAGCCGCCGGTAGAGGATCAATCTGTGGGGAAGAACATGGGCGGGGTGGAGGGGAGGGCGGGCTGTTATGACTTCTGGCTGACCAAGTCTTGTTAAACTTGCTGATTGATCAAGGTCTGGTAGGTTTTTGCGCAGGACTGGAAAGAGACGACTGCGGAGAGTCTTCCGAGTACGAGTGGTGGCCAAAAAAAAAAATATTGTGGTGGCATGCCCTGCTATCAACTACTAAAGGCACCTTCGTGACTTGGAAATTGCTCGCTTGCAATTCCTCTTCTGTTTACAAACACGTGGCAGAAACAACAAGCCAAGCGATTCACGTCTCGAAGCTGGGGACATTACGAAGAAAGTGGACAGGCACGTCTCGTTTTTTTTTCCCCCCTTCTCTTTTTTTTTCTTTTTTTTTTCGGGTGGTGGTTGATTCCCTTGCGTGGGGCATTCATTTGACTCGAAACTGCCTAGTGCGGATCTTCTTTTTTTCAGCCCTTCTTCGACAAGATTTCTCTTACACAACATAGAGTACTACGTCCATGTATGTGTGTGTCGTATAAATGCATGTCTCGATTGATCACAGACTGAAATGCACACCATGTGTCGGACCTTGTCGTGTGAGGATTTTGCTGTGATTTCTGCACGCGTTTCCTCCGTTTGTGTGACTCCAAATGCGTCACTACCATTTCCTGCCGCCACTTTTTCGTTTCCCAGAGTCGCATCCTGCACCTCTCCTCTTTGAACTTCATCACTGATTTCTCACAAAATACAACGCCTTGGGCGATAAGACACCTCGACCAGGGGGGCCTGAAATAAAAAAATTGTCGAGAGAACCAACTCTCCCTTGCCAGTGCTCACCCACATCTGGACTTCCCTGCACCTCATCTCTCCTTTTTCGACACGCTTTCTATCTTGCCTCAAGGCGTCTTCGTCTGGTTGGTGTTGACACCTATCACCTAGAAACTTGACTCTTGCCTGCAAAGAATGCGAACTATATCGGATCATGTACGTGATGGCCAGGTGACGCCATTGCGTACGACGCCTCGCTCTAACTCTGAGAGGCAGTCCGATCAATGGAGCGACGTCGCCGAAGCAGTCTCAAGGTCGGCGGCGCTCGAGACTGCTGGAAATGTCGCAGGCAAGGCTTCACTAAACCCATTCTCTGACCCCGTTCATGAAGAGCACGTCATTCAGCTGCAAGACTTTGACGCTTTGGAAAATTCTTCCCATCTCGAATCCAGGCCAGGGAGGAGCCTTGCTTCAGCACATCCCTCTTGGAAATCAAAGCCTTCTCAAGTCGGCCTTCCGCCCCTAGGAACAAAACTTACTCTTCCAGATGCCGATGGCGACGACCTTCATCAATCGGACTGGGAAACTATCGTAGGCGATGGCGGGACTCTCTCAGCGCTGGACTTGCAGAAACAAACTGGAATGGTGCCCAATGAGCAGCAAGGTATGCAGCTACTGCCCAGAAGCGCTATAGTCCTGCAGTTGCCTGATCACAAAGCAGGTATGCCTCGAACGACCATCAGAACGGCAAAGAACCAGTCAGACGGTGCTTCGTGGTTTCGAGCATCCAGTCTCTATAATGAACAACTAGATGACAACCACCATGAGCACCTTCGCCTACACAGACTGAGTCGATTGCTGAGCAAGAAACATCGGCCAACCACTTTGGAGTTTGACCGCGGCGAAATGTATGAAGATGTTGCTACTAGCTATTCCAAAACCTCGAGTCGTGCCAGTGCGGACCCGTTCAGGTTTGATGGGGACGGTTACTCGCCATTTCTAAAACCAGCTGCCGAGCAGGAGGTTAGCAGGGCTCTCTATCGAGACGTGAGCACCATTCCAGAGACCTCAACAGCTGCCGCTGGCGCTGTCGCCATTGACAACCCCAGGCTCGGACACGCTCGTCAGGCCAATGGCCAAGCACGTTTTCAGCCAGGGTCTTTTTATGACTATGGCGCCATTCAATCAACTTAGAAGGTTGATAATGCCGTCAAAGTCCCCGTCCTCAAACACGCTGACCTCAGCCCGTCGACCGACAAACATCCCCTCTCGAGCCCAACGTTCTTTGCCAAGGACGTATCGGAGACGCAAGAGGCGGACGGCGATTGGCAGACTGTGACTACTGAACAGGCGCCACGGCCACGTCCGCGTGCCGTTGAGCTCACCCTACGTCTGGCAGCAGATGTTGGCAGCAGCCTGGCCAATGTGTCGGATGAACCAGATTGCGAATCATTCGACCAATTCGTCGGAGCCGACGCCGATGTCCAAGCGGCACGCCAGAAGCGACTTTTTGCCCATAGACAAAACCATGATAATAGTGCCGGAGGTCGTGGCCGGCGCGTCAGGTCCATGGGAAATGACAGCCACCTTTACCACAAACACCACCGCAAGCCTGCTGTCATCACCTCGGCCGCTGCCGCTGTTAGTCGCCTTAGCAGCCGCTTGTCTCACGACGCCGGTGCCAAACAGCCTGAGCTGCCCAAGTCCCAGAGCTACAACAGTCTCGAATCAGACCAAACCGACGACAACACCTTCAAGGAGACGATCCCGCAAGCCAAGTTCGAGGCAGCCCGACAAGGTGATCCATGGCCTCGTTCCGCGATCATAATGGACTCGCAGGAACTTCTTGGCCATGGTGTTGATTATCTCTGCGATCATTCCAGGTACAGACGTAGGGATTTCGCATCAGACTTCACTGATCTGAGCCTTCCCCGTCTTCCTTTTCCCTTGATTAGTCTGCCCGAGGCGGCCGCTTTGCAATCTCTACGTAGAGAGCGCGGCGAGGAAGACCATACGGATCCAGGATCGACGTTCGCCGCTAAAGCGCGGTCGTGCACCATCAGCACCATATCTACTATGGGGCCCAAGACGCCCTGCACACACTTTGGTGATCTATCAGACATGGTGCCCAAGCCGAAGCAGGTCCATCTTCGTCACGACCAAATCCAAGTCCTACGTAAGCCTTATCCTCCCCCCGTTCACCCCTGCCGCCGAACTCCGGAACCGATGTCTTGACGGAAACAAAAATAACAAAATTTACGCAGCGCATGAACCCACCCAGGGCCAGCTTAACTCGTCTAGCGTTCTTGACCACGAGCCAAACGGCTCCTTCTTCCGCACCTCCGTCTCCAATAGCACTTCTCTTCTCAGCGCACGCTTCTTCCGTATTAGTGGCTTCTCGGCACGTACGCGGGCTCGAAGGGCCCGAAGTACCTCCTCGCCACGTCGCCGCCGTTTTCAGGAATGCACCTTGTTCTCGCCCTCGCAGATCGACCTTTTACAATCGGCGAGGGAGGATATTCTTTGCCGTCGACGCCGCGAACATCTGGACGATGATCAGGCCCAGCGCCTGATTTTCGGCATAATCATGATGCTGACCATTTTCTTCCCCTTGATCGGCATCTTGGCCCTGTGTGGCAGATTTGATGGCACCATCTCATGGTACTCTAGGGGAGAAAGGGCGTCGTTGACCCCGGAGCAGAGGGCCACGCTGAAACAGCAGCTTTGTGTCGAGGCTGTTGTGTATCTGACCCTCATCATTGCCTTGGCCGCGTATTATTCAGGTCACAAGTAGGGAGGAGGGGGGAAATATTCAAGGCGCGACAAGGCCTGCATATAAGAGGGAGGGTAAGCATCAGCATCATCAGCATCCTGTTGATTTAACACTATGTGAGTCATGTAGTTCCACATGTTGCAGAGAGATGAGGCAGGTTGCAACAATGACCATTTTGTTTGGCTCGGCCGGAGAGGTGAAAGGAGCTGCATTGTTTTGCCTCGAGCAAATTTACACCTGATGTATTCTATCAGAGAAGAAGCTTGGAAATTTCTGTGCTGGGACAGCTTACCAAAGTGTTTTTTTTCGGCTAGGTTTCTTCTTTGATCGAGCCAGGGTCTTTAACTTTTTTTCCCCAGAGCACTTTGTTCACATTGTTGGTTTTACAGTAGCTCGGACACTACGGGCAATTCACATCATGGCCATCAAGCCTCTCAAGTTGCATATAAGATTGAACATTACTGGACGTGAACACGAAACAAATGCCTGCTAGTCATCGACTATCAGATACTCGGGGTGCCGCCTTGTTTATCAGTATCCTAGAGGCAGGCAAAGCGGAGAGCTAAGCGGAATAAATGTCTTCCGCTCCCAATGGCTTCCTGACCGGCTCTACGAGGGTCTTCCTGACCGACTTCCTGACCGACTCCATGAGGGTTCTCGTGACGGGCTCCCTGACGGGCTTTGCGAGCCTTGGAACGGGCCTAAGGAAGGAAGCCTAGGGAGCAGGGCAGGGGCCTCGAAAAGAGTTCTTATCCAATGACCGAGGAGATCGACTAAAAGTAGCTAATGACCGAATAGGACAGAAGATTTATCACCCTTACTTGGGTCTCGTACGCGCGGGTCGTGGGAGGCAGACATTTATTCATGTAAAGCTTAGAATTTTGGACATCTACAATGAAGCCAGTTCACAATGACGTATCCGGAGGGCAGTCCCTCACCAACACCTGTGGCATCGAGATCGTCACCAGAGCCAATGCAGCTTTTTCACTTCGTCTTGGTATCGCTGCCAGAGCTCGCATTGCTGCTGCTGTCAGCGACACTGGTCTATCCGGAGCCGTCGGACGCCGTGTACGTGGCGCCACCCTGGCCATCGTTGTAGTAGCTGCTACCGTTCGGATTGGAGTAGTAGTACGATCCGTCGCTATAGAAAAATCAGGACTTTCGTGCGGAGCCTAGTGATGCTCTGAGGCGGTGGAGGACCACGTACTTGTTGGAGTAATGGTACGAGTTTTGGTTTGGGGCGTCGGAGCCGTAGTCACGAGCACAGTAATGATTGCCCTTGGCCGTCTATTTCAGTATTCTGCCCTTGAAGTGGCTAGAGAAATAGACAGTTTAAGGGCGAGGGAATTGACCAACCTGGCTGTTGGTGCCGGAGCTCTTGTACTCGAAGTCTTGGGGCATGGTCAATGATTGGGTTTGCGGTGAGGCTGTGGGAAGGAGTGGAGAACAGTGAGAAGCAGAGAATGTGGAAGAAAAAAATTGTCCGAGGAGAGCGAAACAGTACGTTATTAAATACCTCCAGAGATATCATTGATGCTCAAAGCAGGATAGACGGGCAGGCATTCCCCGACTTGCGTGATTTGGCCCCTCATCTATCAAGGCAAGGGCGAGGGAGCCACTTGGTAAACTCCGGGCAAAGCTTTGCCAATCACACACGGAGCTCTGGCCCAGCCAAAGTCAGCAGCGGAAAAGGCTACATGAGTTCGAGCTGTCATCAGCCCAAAGAATACAACGAAAAAAGATTAACAGGCGGCAAAAAGCAACAACACGCCACGTCGGGCCAAAGTGCGCATTTAGTTTCTCCTTTCACAAGGTCTCTTCACCTCAGCAAGTAGACCGTTGGTAGCTTCCAAGAAGGTGCTGTCACTACCTCAAAAGTGAGGCAAAAAGTTTGTCTCCCAAAAAGGCTAGCGCTGAATCCCCAGGACCCCTTTGGTCTGGTTGGTCTGGCTCGACGACCCACCCCACTTGGGCGGGTGGCCAGCCGAGAGTGACAAGAACTAGAGAGCCTGACAAAGGAGAAGAAATTCACAATTTTTTTTTCCTAGGCCGGGGAGCAAAATCATTCTACACCGGCAGAAAAAAAAATCAAGAACCCCACCGCGACCCTCCACACTTTCTCCCTCTCAGCTTGCACAAACTTTTTTCTCTCCTCCGTCCTCCTCCGTCGTAGTCTTTGACATTCGACTTCTTAATACCCTCTTTCTCTGTTGAAACACATTTTTAAGATGGCGGAAGAAGTTTATGATGGTGCCATTGGCATCGACTTGGGTGCGTCGGCGAAATCCCCCTCCTTCCTACATCTTGAGCTTTTTTTTGGCTTGGTTCGCCACGAATCTTCGTGTCCAATCTATCCCCCCGGGTTTTACTTTCTGCTACCTGCTCGATTGGGATTTTTTTTTCTCTTTAATCTACAATAGCTGCAGAAAGAATGCATCCGGGATCTGACAGATTTTCCAGGTACCACCTACTCGTGCGTGGCCACCTATGAGGGTACCAACGTCGAAATCATTGCCAACGAGCAGGGCTCTTTCACCACTCCCTCTTTCGTCTCCTTCACCGATAAGGAGCGTCTGATCGGTGATGCTGCCAAGAACAATGCCGCCATGAACCCCAAGAACACCGTCTTCGATGCCAAGTCAGTTTTCTTGTTCCCAGGCCTTGACGTCGGGCTTTCTTTTGGTCCTCTTTATGTCTGACAAGTATCTCTCCAGGCGTCTGATCGGCCGCCGCTTCGACGATCCCACCGTTAAAAAAGACATTGAGTCTTGGCCTTTTACCATTGTCGACGATGCTGGTCAGCCCAAGATTGAGGTCGAATACCTGGGTGAGAAGAAGCAATTCTCACCTCAGGAAATTTCTTCCATGGTCCTCCTCAAGGTACGATATCCAACTCATTCACTGCCTTGCCTTTTTCTGGAATTTTTCCAAAAAAAAAAAAAAGAGAGAAAGAAAGAGAGAAAGAAACCCCTCTTGTGCAAGCGGGTACTACCGAACCTTGCGAGAGCCAAATTGCTGACGTGCTACCAACAGATGAAGGAAATTGCCGAGACCAAAATCGGCAAAAAGGTCGAAAAGGCCGTCGTCACGGTGCCCGCCTACTTCAACGACAACCAGCGCCAAGCCACCAAGGACGCTGGTGCCATCGCCGGCCTCAACGTTCTCCGCATCATCAACGAGCCTACTGCTGCCGCTATTGCCTACGGTCTGGGCTCTGGCAAGACAGACAAGGAGCGTAACGTCCTCATCTACGACCTGGGCGGCGGTACCTTTGATGTCTCTCTCCTCAACATCCAGGGTGGCGTCTTCACAGTCAAGGCCACCGCGGGCGACACCCATCTTGGTGGGCAGGACTTTGACACCAACCTCCTTGATCACTGCAAGAAGGAATTCAGTCGCAAGTCCAAGAAGGATATCAGCGGCGATGCCCGTGCGCTTCGAAGACTCCGCACTGCTTGTGAGCGCGCCAAGCGCACTCTGTCGAGCGGTGCTCAGGCCACGATTGAGATTGACTCGCTGTTTGATGGCGAGGACTTTACCATGACCATTACCCGGGCTCGTTTTGAAGATCTCAACGCCAAGGCCTTCTCCGGCACGCTCGAGCCGGTTGCTCAGGTGCTCAAGGACGCGGCTGTTGAGAAGTCCAAGGTTGATGAGATTGTCTTGGTCGGTGGCTCCACGCGTATTCCCAAGATCCAGAAGCTCTTGTCCGAGTTCTTCAACGGCAAGAAGCTCGAGAAGAGCATCAACCCGGATGAGGCGGTTGCGTACGGTGCTGCTGTTCAGGCCGGTATCCTCTCAGGCAAGGCCACTTCCGCCGAAACCTCGGACCTTCTCCTTCTCGACGTGGTCCCTCTGTCGCTGGGTGTTGCCATGGAGGGCAACGTGTACGCGCCGATTGTGCCAAGAGGCACGACGGTGCCAACCATTAAGAAGCGAACCTTTACGACCGTCGCCGACAACCAACAGACGGTTCAGTTCCCCGTCTACCAGGGCGAGCGTGTCAACTGCGAAGACAACACTTCTCTGGGCGAGTTTACGCTCGCCCCAATCCCACCTATGCGCGCCGGCGAGGCCGTTCTCGAGTGCGTCTTTGAAGTCGATGTTAATGGCATCCTCAAGGTCACGGCCACAGAGAAGACGTCTGGCCGCAGCGCCAACATTACGATTGCCAACTCGGTGGGCAAGCTGTCGACGACTGAAATCGAGAAGATGATTTCGGATGCCGAGGCCTTCAAGACCAACGATGAGGCCTTTAGCAAGCGCTTCGAAGCGAAGCAGCAGCTGGAGAATTACATTGGTCGCGTCGAGGAGATTGTGACGGACCCGACTTTGTCTCTCAAGCTGAAGCGCGGCCAGAAGGAGAAGATTGAGCAGACCATTTCCGATGCCATGGCCACGCTCGAGATCACTGACAGCTCTGCCGAGGACCTGCGGAAGCAGGAGCTTGCTCTCAAACGCCTCGTCACCAAGGCCATGTCATCTCGATAGATGCGTCAGCTTTGAAGAGAAGCGCGGGACGCTGGAGATGGCGATGATGCGGATGGTGCCAGTGGCTGGAGTGCAGTATGTGCGCCTCTCTCTCTCTCTCTCCTTCCGTATTTGAAGAAAAATAAAAGGGCGGCGGCTATGCCCCGGCTGATGATGACCAAGACTCATGCTGGGGCATCGGTCGAGCTTGGGATGGAACTGAAAAAGTGACGCTCAGAGACGTCAGGGGGGAAGAGGGGGGGGGTTATATATATATTATTTCCTTTGTTGGGACTTTATTTTTCTCTTTTTGATGCTTGGTGTTTTCTTTTTCCCTCTGCACTCTGGATCTGTGCGCTCATCTTGTAACGGACATGACGAAGGCACACTTTCAGAGAATCTACCACTTGATCAAAAGGGGGGTTGGAGCTTGAATGGTAAAAGTCATGTAGGAGGGGCTTGGTGGCTGGTGGCGGCATGAATGGACGTTGGGTGCGCAGCGCGATGAAATAGGACGGGGTCTAGGAATGAGCAAGCATAGACTCGGTGGAATGGGTGAATTGGATGATTTTCGCAAAAGATGACAGGTAATTGATTGGTGACGGTTAGTTGGGACCTGAGGTACGATTCTCCTTGGTGCAGGGTAAAAGGGGCCGACTGGCCGATGGCATCGCGACGAGGACGGAAACGCTTCGAAGCGGGGGATGATGCAAGGTCGAGGCAGTTACTTCTCGGCCAACTACCAGATTGGTGGATCAACAACCATGTATTACCTTTCATCAATTATCCTTTTTTTCTTTTTTTTTTTTCTTAAAAGGCACCTTTTCTCAAGCTCAAGGGAGAAAAACAGAAAAAAAAACAGCCTCTTATTACTCAGCAAAGCGTAGGTACACGCAGACCACGACCATTCATGTCCGAGATGCTCGGGCCGAGACGAGGCTCAATTTTTCATCATGTTCTAGAAGGGGGTCATGGATGCATGGCACGAAGCTTGGCTGTGAGTTTATCTTGCAAGGTGGGATTTATTGATTCTTTAAATTTCTTGGATGCACGTTGGCAGCTGACGAGATGCATGCGGTATAGTACAGGTGCCTAGTAGTATGTATGTATGTATGTGTGTACATTGGGACATGCGTGGATCATGGAGAAGCGATACGGGATCTATAAAGTGTATAAAATTGGCATTAATTGCATAGTCTATATGCTAGGTGCATCCACCATTCATATGTACAGCACTGCACTGCACACAGAGTACTAGGTAGGTGTGGAGGTACATACAAGGCACCTACGAGTTTTTGTGTTAGTACCGAGTCCAAACATGTAGGTTCCTAGGTTAGTACAAATGTACGTGCACAAGCACCATCACATCAAAAAGCAATCTTTCCTCTCCCCTTAAAAAAAACCATGACGTCCTTACCGACAAAAAAGTGAGCCAAAAAAAAAAACAGGCTTCCGCCAAGTGCAACTTAAAAAAAAAAACCCCTGCATGTCTCACATCCTCCTCCCGAAGCCCCAAGAAACGAAAAAAAAGAAGAAAGATAAGCTTAACCAAAAAGGTTACGTGTCACGTCGTACCGGAGAAGAATGGGCTGTGCATTCGACTATACTATACGTACGTGGATGGAGTATGTAGTACGTGGCTGGCTCTGATGTTTGGGAAAGTATGATTTGGCGCCGTGTAACGGGTGCACAGTGGATTTATCATGTTTTTTTTTCTTGGCGACTTTTTAGAAGGGGGGGAGGGGGTTCTTGTATTTTCTTGGCTTGGCGTTTGGCTTGGCGGCGTGGAGATGTACAAGTGTATGTACTTGTACGTTCCTACTTTTGTTTTTTTCCCGTTTTCTTCCTCTTGATTCTAATGTATATCCGTGGACAATGGATGCTTAGGCATATATATATGTATTAATATTAGTTAGTCCGTCATTAGGCGAAAAAAAAAGAAGATTTTAATGCCTACCTTTTCTCTTTTTTAAAAAATGCGGAGAAGAAGGGCACGGCTGGCCTGCGCCAGATCGGCTCGGTACGTGGCCTCGGCAAACAAGATGGGATCGCTCGCTACCTTCTACCTACTAGGTACCTAGTACCTAATGTACTAGTACCTATATGCTTCTAGCTCCCTGCCTTGCACTTTGACTACAAGTAAGTGCCAAGACTGGCTGTACCTTTTCTAGTGCAACGCGCCGAGATCAGTAGATTGCCAAGATCCGGTCCGCCGCCCCCCCC
>JMQE01001550.1:0-17059 GCA_000731825.1 Hypocrella siamensis | reverse complement strand
TAAATTTTTATTTTATTTATTTATTTATTTAAAAGTTTTTTTAGCTTATTAAAGGAATATTTTTTATTTATTTTATTTTATTATATATCAGTTTTATGTATATATTTTCTTTAATAATGCTGATAATGGAGATAAACCGCCCGGAATAGCTACAACACCTCTAGTGATAGTTTAATAGGCCTTTACTTTTACTGAATCACAGCTCTTGTGAAAACTGCAAGTAGTAGGGATTACTTGGTGCACTTTGTCCAGTGCAGGTAATCACGCCTTATTATGCATTCCTGTAAAAAAAACCCTAGCTAGCGTCATATTCGACCACTGACTTTGCTGCATCTTGATTGGGTGGTGAATAGATGCGTGGTGGATGACGTCTCGGCGGGGATTTTATTGGCAAGTTGATGCGTGGCTTGATACAGCGATTTACTTGGGGGCGTCACGTATTGCTTTTATGGGATGTGCATGCGATTCATCATCACGCAGCATGATACACAAACGTGCTGAATTAAGCGTCCTCTGCCACGGAACAGTAATAGACTCGACCCCCCGCTTCGTGCTTGTCCCGCATCTGCCGTCATCGTCATCATGCACACGCTTCCGCTTCTTCGAGGCACAAGCACAAACTTCCAATGGAGTAGACGGCTTCACAGGCAAAGACGGCGTGTCTTGCTTCAACTCAGCCAACAGCCGCGTCTGAAAGGTATCGTACAGCCGAAAGGCCAACCGCGTTCGCTCAACCACAGAGCAGTCTCTTCTCGGCAGGCCCAGTGTGTCGAGCACAATAGCTAGTATATCACTCTAAAAACTACGCGTATTCTTTGTCGGAGTTATCTATCAGGACAAGTCGTGGCTGTGGAATGTCAATAATGAGCAGGCGATGACGTACTCTATACACAAGCCACGCCAAGGTTTCTCGAGTGTCGGTGTCGACCTTGTTTCTTCGCTTTCCGTCTCCTCATTTCACGTTTCCTGCCTCCGTACATGTACTCGTCCTCTGACCAGTGGCCAGTCCTGGCTTGACAGCGCGCGACCGGCTTTTCTGGATGCAGCGGCACTGGCCAGTCGCGCCGACACTGTATCCTGGCGTGATCGGTGTAACCAATCTGGGAGCATGTCGGTCGGGCGCGATCCGAATTTCGCCTTTTCGAAAAAGGCAGCGCACCACGCTTCGTGGAAAGATTGTCCGCCGAAAAGAAAAGAGGTTGCTTCGCTGTCTACCTTGGCCTCATGTACCAGCACCTCATGGTTGTCGTCGCCATGGCCAATCCCATCTATTCATTTTGTATTCGTCTAGGAGCTTCGTCCAAGAGCAAATCTCGAACCAGAGCGAGGTTGGTAGGCCACTCGGAAGACTTGGCTAGGCTCCGAGCCCAACTTGACGGTCGGGCGGAAAGGAAGGAGGCGAAGAGGGGAGAGGAGCGTCGCGAGCTCTGACGTCGGCGAGCTGAAAGCCTGCTACTTAAAGGTCCTCCTGTGTGCAGCACAAAGGGTCCCGTAGTCGATCATGATTGTGTATGATGTGCGTCGTGATGGGCGCCAATTCTATGACGAGTGTTGCATGGCAGAGTGGGCAGAGTGTTGAACAACGCGTTCGGTGCGAGTGGACAGTTGACAGCTAACGGTATGTTCGTATCTGTGGAGCAGGTCACGTGTCCGCCTCTGGAATCGATTCACTGCTGACTGTAGAGGGGCGACGACGTCACGTGGGCCCGGGTATCAGGCAGGTACGGAGCATTACATGTACCATGTCGCTAGAAGCGTAACCCCGAGTCAGCATTTCGCAGGCGTTTCGAGGCCGAAAAGGCAGTTTTCTTTACGTGTCTGTCTCGAATACACGGCCGCTAGTAAATGGGCTCCGACGGGAGCTCTTTGGACCAGCTGTCAAGCCCAAATTGGTGAACAAGCTACCGCTGCTAGGTGCCTTTCCGTCGGCCGAACAAGCACATGATCCTGGAAAGTCATCAAGAATAAAGAGATGGTGGCACTAGCAGCGGCAGACACCGCTTTTTACTTCAAGAATATCATTGAAAAAAAACCGGCATGCACACGCATCTTTGAACAAAGATTTTCGGCATGGCTCATGACCGCCCTCACAATCCCACAGCAGCACCCAGAAGCCAATATAGACCAAGCAGAATAGCATTCCATATAGAATAATACATTCTAAAGACAAAACATCTATAGGATTTAAGGTGAGAGAAAAAGACCAGGCCTAGGAAGAAAAGACAAGTTTGTCGGGAGAGTCCTCTGTGTTGGGCGCTTTGCTCACACAGTCGCGGAGCTCCTTTACATCCTCCTGGATGGGTGCAGCAGGCAGTTTCTGGTCATACTTGTCCCAGATGCATTTTTGAAGCTGCCTGATGCACTTTCCCTTGTCTGACTTGTTTCCGCACACCTCTTTGCCCTCTTCTTCCCAGGTGGATCCGGCCTTGGGTATGCCATCAGATGTGTTCTGGGTGCTGTCTGAATGCTTCCCGGACTCTTTGGTAGGCTGCTCAGTCTCTTTGACACCAGGAGTTGGCACGTTTTCACCGCCATGATTGGTCTCGACTTGGCCATTTTGCTGATCGTTCTGTGTGCTGGCTGAAGGATCCTCGGACTGGCCGGTAGTCTGTTGAGGCTTCTGGTTGTCGGAATCTGACGCGTGCCCGTTGTCATCGTCGGCCGGGGCATCCGTGATGTTGAGCTTTCTCTTGGTGCACGATTTGACAGTTTGGTAGTCGCCTATAACCTTTGCAGTCCCCTCGTGGCCCGTTTCTTTATAGCACTCGCGAAATGCATTCTTGCATTCTGTCTCATCCGCCTTGTACTGCTTGTGGAGGTTAGAGCACCCGCTGCCTATCGCCCATTCCACTCCCTCCCTATAGATGCATTCGTTAATCAACTCTTCCTTGGGTTGGTGAATTTCAAAGCATTTCTTCGAGACCCAGTCACATTCACCCTTCCGGATGCCGTATTTGCCCTCCCATTGCTGGCATTGGCGGTCCGCGGCACTATTCTCATACGTCGGTTCCTTCTTCTCCGTTGATGCATGAGCGTCCGCCGGCGCAGCAGCAGCCATGGCGGCACTAGTGGCTAGCGCAAGAATCGTGGATGCCTTCATGTTGTAGAAAGAGCAGTGGTGAAGCCGGTGAGCTGTTTTCTTCTCGCTTGATTTAAAGAGAAAAAAAAAAGCAAAAAAATTGGATAAATGTAATTGAGGGTTAAGTCTGACGATGAATAGGCAGGTATTCTCAGACAAATATGGCCTTAAGGTAAAGAGGGTGAATTGTAAAAAATATGGCCTGGGAATAACGGAGTCTCAATAGACACGAGACGACCAAGTAGAATTATAATGACTTCTCTGACACGAGTCATCCAAGTGCCCATCGGCATACGTCGTCGTCAATATACATGCGTCCTTAGCTGGGACCTCAATATACATGCATAAAGGTGGGCCATGATCTACGTAAAGAACTAAAGAGACTTGCGAGGGATCCACTGTAGGTAGTTAAAGTGAGACTATGATGGGTCCTTGAGAGTTGCGAGTTTTTTTGGAGCTCACGCTAAAAAAACTCGGAATCACCTTTGAGGCATTTAAGAGGCCCCAAAGCACCTAACTAGATTTAGATCGACTAATGGCTAAGTACACGCGCTTACTATAAACGGTAATGACGATGCGGCCCTCGGATTTCCAACAAGCTGGAGCGGTGTTATCAGCGGAAATAAATAAATAAATTAAGAGGCTTGGACCAAAAAAAAAGCTACTTTTGAGAAAAAACCCCTGTCACCTTCTGTAATGCGTCGTAGGGGGGCGAAGCGGTATTGAAATGCGTCGCAGGGAGGCGCAGCGGCATTACTATGCGTCGCAAGGATCATGATGAGCCATGCACAAAGCACGCATCATGCTAGCCAAGACCATTGCCTGGCAGGAACATTTCGGCCACGATACAAACTGATCCATGTCGTCATGAGTGAACAAAGTCCCGCCTTGCTCTCCCGCGCTTGCTGTTTCCCCATAAGTTAACCTTATAGACGGTTAGATTCTTCGAGAGGAAAGAGTAGATCATTAGCACTAGGAAGCAAGACTCGAAAGATGGGTGACATCTCTCACTTAGCCCGAGCAAACTATCAACATGGAACTCTGCGTGGTACCATTCTTTATGCCTTTGGGCCACTCAACTTGATGCAGTCGACGATGCACAACAGTGATGACCTTTGAAGACGACTACTTTGAAGGAGCTAGCGTTTAGCCTGGTGACCAAGAGCTGATCAATTCATTCCCGAACAGGGGAGACCTTGAACGCTATATGGACGTGTTTCAAGGCCAATGTGGAAATGTCATGGATGGAAACCAGCGTGCTTAAATCGTAGTTTCCTAGAGGCGATTTCTCCTAGGCATCTAGTTAGTCCCTCAGTTTCGGAGATGAGGTTCGACGTAGATGCTCGAGCAGTGACGTGTGCTTCCCAGACTCGGGCCAGGAGTTTAGGCCCCCAAGGATCTACCTCTTTTGCTCATCATTAGGACCGAGCGATGCCAACTCAGGAGCTTGGCCAGGGACATTATGTAGAAGATGTGCCGTGCGGGAGGCAGGTGATGGGGGTGGTAGGGGTAATAGTATTTTATTTTCTATGATATTTCTTCCCGCGTCCACAATGTCGGTCCCCAGCAAAGATGGAAAGCAAAAGCAGAAAACAAAAAACGTTGAAATTCAACGATTTCTTCAACGCCTCCCCCTTTTGCAGACAAAAAACAAACACCAACCCTTGTTACCACGTCGAACAGTCTATGCAAGATGAAATGCGAGGCGCGGGGTGCGGTGCGCTACGCCTCCGCATTTGACGAAACATCATTCGCAGTCTCCTTTGACGCATCCTCCTTTGACGCATCATTCACCGTCTCCTTTGACGCATCCTCCTTTGACGCATCATTCGCCGTCTCCTTTGACGCATCCTCCTTTGACGCATCCTTTGCAGCCTCCTCCTTTGAAGCATCCTTCGCAGTCTCCTTTGGTGGGATACTACTGCGACTCTTGGGTTTGCGGTATTTCTGGTACTGCTCATGCATTCGCCGAATTTGACCCTGTGTAAACAATGTCCGGCAGGAGCTGCAGGAAAAGCGCTGGTCAGCCGAGATGCCAGTCAAGTGGCCGTGGGCGCTTCAAAGGGAGAGAAGAGGTAATCAGGAGCGCGCTCGCTTACTCGTTAGTATAGCCCAGTACATTTTGGACCACGTCAAGCCTCGTATGCTTGGCACCACACGATTCTACCTCTGTTGGGCATCCATAAAAACTTTTGGCTATGGGCGGCGTATCATCGACTTTGTCCTCGTCATCGCATCCACCAGTGAATAGATGGAGGACACCAAACCAGTGTGCAACTTCATGAACTGCCGATCGCGCGCCGTCATCTTCTCCAGGACGACTGCCGGGTACGTTGGGTAGAGTATCAACTTTCAGGAGGATGAAGTCGCCGGATACATCATTGCGGTTCACTTCCCACGGGTATAATAAATTCCAGCCAGAAGCCGAGATATGGAGCCTATTAACGAAGAAGATATGGAGGTCGTTTTCTTTGCCCGTGCGGTACATCTTTTGCAGCTCTGCGCTGGGAATGCCTCTCGCCGCGTTGACGTCTGTCTTGTGTGACGTTTTCTTCAAGGTGAAAGAGATTTGGGCGGCTTTGAAGTCTTCATTAAGGACTCTCATTTGGGTTTTAATGGCGGTTTCCTAGCCCCGCGAAAAAAATAAATAAATTAGTATTCACGTGTCTTGTGTCCGTATTCTATATATATGTTGTTTCTGTAGGTAGAATAGCAAAAGGCCGTGGGATGAACAAACGTTGAGTTTTGTAGGAGAATCATCCTTTTCGATAAAGTTTGTAATGTACACGTCGATGTTGATGGGTTCCAGCGTGACATTTTCCGTTGCCGCGCCAGCATCTCGACGAAGCAGGCTGTCATTACGGCCCACGTAAAACGGGGACTGCTCTTCAGGATACTTGGGCTTCGAGAGGCAAGGTTCTGGCCTGCCGCCTTGCTTTGGCGCTAGGGCGGCAGCCGCGCAGATCAGCAGGGGGAACACGCCTAGCATCATGATGACCGCAGCGAACGGGTCAAATATGGAGAAGGAACGGCTGGAATGTAATGACAAGTGTCAAGATGAAAGGCAAAGAGAAAAGGAATGTAATGACAAATGTCAAGATAAAATGCAAAGAGGGAAGGAACGTGCTGCTGCGAGATTTCTAGAAGCTCGGTAAAAAGAGTGAGAGCACTGGGGAGGGATAAGCAGGGCTGTTATATAGAATTAAAAAAAAAAGAAGAAAAAAAGAAACCCCTCGTCCTCTTTTCCAAACCCTAGATATGCATGAGATAAGACTACACTTAAGGATGTATCAAAGAAAGATATGAGGCATTCAGGTACAATACGACTAGATCCACTTCACCCTTCCATCATGAGTCAGCAAATCAGTAAAAGGGATAAATGCATAAGTTTTCCCATGGTTCGATGACTCAGTCGCATTATGGGAGTTTCAGCGCGGTGGGCTCCTTGGCGAGTCAAGGCGGTTAAATTTCAGGTGATTAAAGAAGCAAAAGAAGCATTTCAAGCGGCGTCTCTCGAAATTTGTGACCCGAGACAGTATCAAGATAAGAGTCAAGGGTATCACGTGCTATTATTCCGAATTTCGATTTCTTCACTCAATCTCATAACATATTAGTAGTAAAAGAAGAGGCATTGAGATAAAAAATTTTCGGCAAGCACCTCTTATCAGATATGTTAATTTGCCGCTGTATTCTTCCACGACCACGCAAGGAGGCGCAGCGACAATCGTCAGATGATTCTGCGTGGACCCAGAATTCGATCTCCTTAAGCCCGCCAAGGTTAGCGGAGGTAGTTCTGCGAGGTAGTTCTGCGAGGTAGTTCTGCAGGGGTTGTGTAGCCAATCAAATGAAGCCAAAGAAAAAAAGTACCTACAAGAGGGGGGGCGATCTCAGCGGGCTTAAGGAGGAGATGATGGGTTCTTAGCGCCATTACGACTCAAGTGTGGCTTCTCATACGAGTCAGCGACGACTAGTTCCAAATGCGCCCGGTCGACCCTGGTCTAGTCAGCCTTGACTCGTCACCCTATGTGGCTTAGTTTTGCTCATGTCATTTAGAGACGGACAGAGATTTGGAAAGAGAAAAAGTTTTAAGCAAAACATGTCTGTGATTTTGTGATGCACTCACCAACATAAGCTAGCGTTGCAGACTCCCATTCTGACTCCCATTCTGGTCGAGCTACCATAGACCCTTGTTGTCGCTTCCAGCCCAGGATGGCCAACTGGCACTGCTCATCAGGGATTTGAATGGGCTAGCAAATACAGCTTCTTTACCGGAGATGAATATCCCTATTGCCAAGTGCAGCCCTTCAACGTTTGGTCGACTTCAAAGCCGCGATGGGTTGGAAATTGAATCAGAGGCTGTTATAAGAGGAGATGATGGGGGGGCGGTACTATAATAGGAATAGAACGGACGCTTAGAGTGCAAAGGTGCTATTTGCCTCGTAGGCAAGGGTGGCTAACTCGTCGAGCAGTAGACATAAGAGTGCTGTAGGGTGAGCATCGGGGGAAGGTGAGGGGGGAACAGTTTACCTAGAGACAGGAAAGGAGCTAAGTTATCGTAGGGAGGGGGAAAAAGTGAGCAAAATGCAGTTCAGGCAGTGGATGTTTTGCGTTTCGGATGTCATATTCAGCCTGTGGCGTTGCAGCAAAAGATCCCTTTTCTGACCACCAAATCTGACCCGTTGAAGTAATTTTGCGCGCTCCAAGTCTATCAGGTCGAGTATATAAAGAGGCGCTGTCCCCGTAAGGTAGATTTGCATCTTCTCCTCTCAAGCTCGCATCCAAGGACATCATCATCTTGCTCAAGAAATCTGTTTTACGCCCCTCCGTCTATCTTAATCTCCACAAGTCACGCCCTCAACAGACAAAACAAAATACACATCTCCTCAGAGCGCAGTCTTTGTCCAACATGCGCTTCCTTCTCCTTCCCCTCACGCTGGCAATCGCCGCCGCGGCCTCCGAGCTCGGCGTTCAAAGCGGCGAAGAGGGTTCCTGGTGCTACAAACCCAAGAATGAGCATCACCACGGAGACGCCACCAAGAGCTGCTGCGCCCCCTCGGGCGGTGTCATTGGGCACGGCGGCGACCGGTGCTACAATTTGAATGGGTACAAGGATCGGTGTCATCGTTTTTATGCCTGCTGCGAGACGAACTGGAGCTCGCACAATTCGCCGGCCGATGTGTGTCACTAAGCGCTGGCTGGATTGATGGTTTGCGTGCACTCGTTTCCTGTTTTATGTATTTTTATGTATACACAAGCTTGGTGTACATCTTTTATGCTTTTTTACCTGAAAGTTTTTCTTGGTTATTAAATTTAAATATATTCAAGCTTTTCGTAGGGTCATTAGCTTTTAGTAGGGTCATTGGGTTGTACTTTCTTGTCTCCAAAGACGTTGCCATTCGTGTAACCCCAATATAACCCCAATAGTGTGGCTAGAAGCCAACGTCTTGGGAAAACCGAAACCGGGCATCCAAACCTAGACCTAGTCCTGAACTTTGGTCCAGTCTTGAGGAGCGACGCCGGCGGTCCATTCGGTGAACCAGTCGTCGGACGTCTTCTTGACCCGCAGCTCGGCGCCCGAGCCGGCGCATTCTCCTTTCAATTCGAAATCTGCCACGCAACTGCGTTAGAAATATTGCTTCGATTCTTTTTTGCTTCTTTTTTTTTTTTTTCCTGTTGACCTACCTGTTATCTTCATCTCGTTGTCGCTTGGATTTCCATTGTCACGACCAACGAGGCCCAAGGACCCAATGTCGTCGTAAGACACCGTGTCAGTGCCAAAGACGTGTTTGATGTTGACGTCGGCCCACTTGTGATCGTCACGACTGGGACTATCGGCAATCAGCTGATCTCCTTGCTTTCCGTGCCTCGTAGCGATGAGAAACACTTGGTGGTCGGTGCCGGCCCAGCTCTCGTCGGCAAACTTGACGCCAACCTTGAGCTTGGCCAGGTCGCACGGCTGGATCCAGTCGGCTGGCTTGATGTCGGTGCCCCAGGTCGTGAACCAGTCACCCTTGTTGACGGTGGGATGGAGCCGGGCGGATTGTTGCGACGCCGCGCACTTGGCTGTCAGGAGGAGATCTGGAGGAAAAGCGTCAGCGGCTGGCGTTAGCTACGTTGTTGTGCAATGCGGAGCGAGGGCAGGTGGTTGCTGGCTGGCTGGCTGGCTGACTGACTGACTGACCTTGAACCTTGAGCTTATCCTCGCTGGCATCTCCGTTGGTTTGGCGGCCATACAGTCCCACGTACACAATGTCGTTGGTGGTGACGGCGCGTTGGCCAGCAGCGGCCCCGACGTTGATATTGAACGACATGTGATTGCCGCGGTCGGGGGATGTTTTGAGAAGGTAGCTCTGGCGGCCGGTAGGATATCCGACCTCTAGATAAAAGTTGTCGTCGCTTCCGGCCCAGTCTTCATTGAAGAGCTGCACGCTGGCCGTCAGAGTGTCCAGGTCGCAGATGGACACAGCCGGCTGCTGCCAGCTGTGAGGCGCAACGTCAACGTTGTGAGAGGTGGACCAGGTGTTGAGGGACACCTTGTAGCTGGTGTGCTTTCGGGACGTGGCGCACGTGGCATCGAGGGTAATGTCTGCCACGCCGTCAGTCTTGGATAGTCAATGATGTGTAGGTGTCCTAAACGCTTCTTCTTCGTATAACAAAGGAATAAAAAGAAAAGAAGAGAAAGAAGAAAAGACTTGCTGACTTACCTCGCACTTTAAGCTTGTCGTCTCCGCCGTCGACGACTTTCACGTATTGGATGTCGCGAATCGTCACGTCGGGCTTGTTGAAGGCGTCTTGAGGATTCACAACAATCCTTCCTTCGGCTCCCTTGTTCGGGTCGTCCATGATGCGATATCTCGGCTGCCAGTTCGGGTACCTCGGATTGCTTCCCATCTCGACATAGACCTTGTTGTCGCTTCCGGCCCAGTCCTCGTCGACGAGCCGAACCTTGACCTCGATCGACGACAGGACGCAAGAGTTGGCGTCATACTGCTTTTCTTCCTTGGTCCGCCGCGTTGGCAGCTTATTGGCCTTGTCGATGACCATGGCGTTGAGCTTGTCGCACCTGTTCGTGCTGGTCACGCCCCTCTTGGAAAGGGTCTTCAAGCCGAAGCCATTCCTGAGGCCCAGGATGGCCGCCTCGCACTGCTCGTCATCTGGAAGTCCCGACGCCAGAGCGGAACGGAAGTCGTCGGGTATTTGGACCGCGGACCAGTCGATGCTCTGGAATGCCACCTGGCGGAGTAAGCGCGCTGCCCAAGCAAACACCACTAGTCAGCCTTTTTTTTTTCTTCTTCTTAGACGAAAGCGTCAGTGGCTGTCGTTACTTACGTTGTGCGATGCGTAGCAGGGGCAGAGTGCGCCCGGAGCCGGCGTCAGTGTCCGAGAGCATGAGCTCGTGTAGCTCCCGCCGTTGTTGTTGGTCCGGGATACGCTCGCTGCTCGTCAGCCTGTTGAGGAGGTGTTGAGCCGGCTCGGGCCTGTCCGGGCGACGCAGAAAGACGTCGCTGGCCACACCCGTGGTGCCGTATGACTCCCATGCCCTGTTCACGTTGGGATTGTCTACCCAGTCCCACTGGTGTCCGGTTGGATTCGGATGCATGTCTGCCGGCTCTCTTGCTCTCCGCAAGGCCAAGTCCCGGATGGCCGGCTGCGACGGGTCCACCCAGGCAAACCGTGTAATCTGTGACCAGAAGACGCCTCCGAGCGCAAAGTATCTATTCTCGATGCCAAACCCGTTGTGCGACATGAGTATCTGTGGTGACGCTATTATCTCATAGATCCAGTATGGTGCAGCCGACGCCGCCTCGTTCCCGGCATCCAGGGCAATCACGCGCAGCAAGTGATCCTCTGCATGGCCCTGGTCCGTGATGCCACCCACAAGCAGATCATAAAGGTCAGCCGAGTCCCGGTCAACGGCTACACGATTGTTGAGAACAGAGAGCCGAGGTCGACCTAGTTCGTTGCCTCCGCCCAGCCGAAATTGGCTGATTCCACCGTTTTGGCTGCAATCCAACGGCGATCCAAAACCGCCTGGACCCTCGCGCAACACCAGGTAAAGCGTCTGGTTGAGTGCTCCAGGTGTAAGTCTGTCATTCTGCGCCTTGGCGACTGCACAGCACCACACGAGGAGAAGAGTGAGCCAGGCAGCCCCCGAGACTCCAAGTCGAGCCATTTTAGCAGGCGCTGAGTGTTTATCCGAAAAAAAAAAATTTGAAAAGAAAAAAAGAGAAATGAATGGGGATGTAAATGGCTTGGCCAGGCCAAAACACCGAGATGGACAGATATTTATATATATTCCATTGTACAGTAAAACACCCTTCAGACGATGTTTAGTGTACAGCGTTTTCCATCGTCTTAACGCGACTATCGCTATATAAAGACACTTAGAGCGGTAATTAATAGGGCAGTCCCTGCTTTTATTACGTTTCTTTACTTAAATATACCCCTTTAATATAGTATAATTAAAAAAAAGCAAGAAAATATTATTAAAAAAGGATATTACTTTTATACACTAATATATATAAATTATGTATAAGGGGTACTTTACCCTGGGGGGGTGTGCGCCGAATCGCTATAAGGGAGGTTTGTCTTAGACCTGCTTTACTGTATATGCAAGTACATATACACGACGTCTGGACGTTATTTTGCGGCCTCTATAGACTCTACCGCGCGCAGTGTACCTGTCGACCAATCTGCTCAGGCGTGCATTATACGAGACCCACCTGGTAACAAACCACATATGACTAAAAGTGAAAAATTTGCACAACTAATGAGGCCTTTGATGGAGCATGCACCTACGCATTTACTTTTATATTAAGACATTTTATTAGTTTTTCTCAACTTTATGCGACAAGCACTAGCCACCTTGGCATCCTATAGAATCTTTAGTTCTAACGCGCTGCCCTAGCCCTCTGTGGGTACTTCACGAAAGAGAAGGCATAGATGGAATTTTCTAGGGAGTGTCCTAGCCTACTATTCATCACTGCATCACCACCTAGCCTATGTGTTATGCATCACACTTTAAGTATCACACTTTAATTGCTATATAGACACATCGCTTGTTTTTACTCCAGTAAGCTGTAGTATCAAGCGATACTTTTGTAGGTCCATCTCTTTGGCACGCGAGCAAGGAAGGTGTGATGGTGCAGCTAAGAGGGTGCGAATTAAGTAAGTCACAAATAAACCCCATTAAAGCTACGACCCTATCGCCACATGGCCAGGAATGAAATTCGTCTTGAGCCTTATTCATGGAGCAAGAAGACACATAAGATGATTCTTTACTAATGTAAAATTAAATAGCTTAAAAACAGACAAGGTATCCACATTTATGTTTTGTTAGTGAAAATACTAACTATGTTTTTTTCATGCACTATAGTAACTAAAGCGCCATATTTAATTTATTTTTTAAATTCGTTTTTCCTGCATAATGAAGAAAAATTAGTTCTTTATGTTTCGTTACTTGAATCCACGACGGTGTGCATAAACCAGCCTTCTATTCACCAGACTCATGACGTGATTTTAATGTAACGTGGGACCATTGCCTGCAATATGGCAAGCTGACAGCGTCTTCATTTTGCAAGGACCTAGGCCTTGTTGTGTAGTACCTTGCATCGCAGGAGGAAGGGGCCATGGTAAAGCAGGTCTAGACGTTATTTTGTGTGTAGGTCTATATACTGTTGGGAGCCCCAGCCACTGGGTGATCTTCGGTCCCAACACGCTGTTGCAGCCCTAGGTATGATGTCTGCCCCACCTTGTCCAGCCAACGATTGGCTCTGGACAACGGGGTTTTAGTAGCAAATAAGCGCAGCATTATGGGCGAGTCGACGGTTGAAGCTTCTGAAGCGCGGTGCCACCGGTGGCATCTCAGGCTGCTGAGGAGCAACGGCTGCGTACTCAGAGTCTCTGCCCCTTGACGTTGACACTTGTCACACGAAGCAACTTGATGCTGGGAACAGGATTGATTTATTATGCTCTTTCTTCTTCTTCTTTCAAAAAGGCTCTTTAATAGCTTTCCTTTTAGGAGTGCACAACCGGACTCTATACATGTATCAAAATACTTTTTTTTTCTTGGAAAATAAAGAGAGAATTTGGATTCTAATGGGGGGACCTTGGGTATTTCTCTTGTGGCTTTTTATGATTGGCTGACGACCCCTACTCCCGCGTCCCACTGACCTTAGGTACCCTGCAGGTGCCTCCGACGCCTCGCCCTGTACCGGGGCTAGCGCATAAGGTTGAGGGCATTGGACCCAGTCAGCTCTTGACGTTTTTAAGTCGGCATCTCCTCGTCGTTCAGGTCATGCCATCAGCTTTTCGCCTTTATCTCGGTCTCCTCGCACACGTACGTGCCAAGCTGCGACGGGCGACTCGACGGGCGGCAAGATGAAGGCCGCCGGTGCGCCAACCCCCCCGCCAAGGTATTGGTGTCTGCAGATGGTTGTTTCCCTGCTCACCTCGGCGACGGATGCAGTCGTAATGACAAGATGAGTTGCTTCATCAAGTGCATGAGGCCTAGGGTCTCACGTGCTCGGCGGTTTGATTGCGCCCCAGTCACAGCGCGGGACTCGTCCGAATTTGGCATGCAGCACGGAGTAGACACCTGTAAAGAGGATGCATTTGACTCCTTTTCCTTGTGAATGCATGCATCTTCCCCCCCTCTTCATTTTTCTCTCAAAACACACTTCCGCCGCCGCCTATCCTCTCGCTCATGGCTTCAACATTCACTGTAGAGGTCCCTCTGCTTCTAAGCAAGTGCTCTCGTCCCGCGGCAACGTATCATCATCTCCCTACACTAGACGAGCTAACGAACACGTGGATCATGGCTGCCAGCTCGAGCCGCTTTTGGCAGGACCAGAAACAAGACGTCTCAATCACGTACCAGGATGCTGCTCCCGAAAGCGGTACCCGACGTGGCCAGATCCACGACACAACCGTCTATACTGCAGCGGGTTCCTCGAAGAAGTCGCGCACAAAGGGCATCAGCACGCCGTCAGAGACAAACCCCGGTTCTTACGACTGGCGAGGCGCAGGCTGGCTACGCATGGTCACGACACAATGGGAGGTTGTCGGATACGGGAGCTTGAGGCCCGGAGATTTGCCCGTGTTGGTGGTGTTTGCGCAAAAAACATTGTTTAGCCCGAGAGCTCTGTCTCTGTACCACAGGGAAGAATCCGCCCTCTCCGTCGACGACGTTGAAATGGTCAAGAAGGCCTTGACCAGCCTTGGAGACTCTGACTTGGCACTCGAAGTGGACAAGATGCAGGTCATCAGTCAAGGTCATAACTAAGGGACCTTTTTTTTCTCTCTGGGGAATCCAAGAGAATATGAACAAGAGGGAGGATGCTTGTGACACGCTCCTTTCTCTTTATCAACAGAACAAAGCTCAGGACGCACCCGATGTATATGAGGGAAAATAAAACGATTTCACGATTTCTGCCCCGTCCTCCCTCAGTGTCACTACGGTAGGCATCCATATGTCTTTTTTTGTTTCCTTTTCTCTTGGCTATCCCTCAATCTTGATTCTTTGCGACTTTTCGACGGCTGAGCTGTACCGTTGCAGCGAAATTGGGGACGATTGCCGTTGTCCACAAGACTGGCTCAAAACTTGGTTGCATCGGCTTCATGTCGTAATTCTCAACAAGGTGGACGAGGGCATACTTGATAACATCGGATGCGAACCATCTTCCAGCCTCGTGTCCACCAGTGCAAAGTCGGACACCTTACCATGATTGAGTTGGCGAGCCCCAAAAGGGATATTTCCAGTTGACATCCGTAAACTTGACAGTTGGTTCGCGAGAGTCCGGAGGGGTGTAGAATCTCATGGGATCAAATTGTCCTGCATCGCGGTAGTTTTGCTCGTCGCTCATGATGGCTTGTTGAGGAACCGCGACAAGGTTGCCCGCAGGTACGTGGGCTCCGTTGGCGAAGGTGAAGGGCTTCAAAGCCTTGCGCTGGACGGATACTTGATGACGTAACGTATTAACAAGCCGCGTGCGTGCGTGTATGACTCAGGGACTGCTTACGGCTATCCAGAGGGTTTAGTCTGGACGATTCGCGCAAGAAGCTGTCCAGGAGCCTCAGCTGTTTCACGGCAACAGAACCATCTGTTGGTTGCTATTCAACGCAATTAGACGTTTTTCAATGAAAATTAAAGCATTGATTTGTTGTGCGATAAGGGCGAAGGGGGAAGCATGCCAAGTTCATCTCCAAAAAGCACTTGATTGCTAGCGCGTCCACAAACAGCCTTTGCCAAGCCGAAAACAGTCACTGCCGGTAAATTTTTGTAAGAGACTGAGACGTCGAGGCACAGTTTCTGAAGACTAGATTATCACCTTTTTGGCTCCAAGATTGCGCGAGGAAACGTTGGAAGCCTTCTTTAACTCTCTGTCGTATTACCAGCTCAAGACTAGGCAAATCTTTGCGTAGGCAGGTCTTGAGAGTTTGAATCGGGACTCTATCGTGTGCATTAGTCTCGTCGTGTTTGAATCTAAATATGATCTGTTTATGGTTGAGCCTTTAAGAAGAAGGAAATTAGCCACTTGTTTCTTTACGATAAAAAAAAAAAAAAAGAAGGCTTATGTCTTTCATTATAGCGTAAAATGAAAGTACATGTTTGGGGTAGTGTGTAAACTCTTTAATTTGTTCCATGTTTAAAACAAGTACTTGATATTCTCCAAGCGCGGTAATCGCGAACATGGCATGAGGCTTCTTCGGACGGAAATTAGCGCGTTGCCTTCAATCTTGTCGCCATGTATTGAATGAACATGCCGCGTGATAATGGTCCAGTATAGACGTGCTGCCTTTGATGAGGAACCACAAGGTACTTGGCCATTTTCCGAACAACAAAGATGGACCGACCAGATTAAGCCGCAGCTATTAAAACCTATCCCCTGTGATTAGTCGGGAGCTCTTAGGTATTTAGGGTGGCACCTAGGAGCTGCTTACGGGGCGATTTCTGTATATGCTTATCGAAACGACACAAGGCTAAAGCACGAGGAGCACGAGAAGCACAGCAAAGCCTATAGTACTGAGACTCGCCCATGGCAGGATGTCGAGTAGTATGACGGCCACACCAAGGGTTCGTAGGAAAATGGGAAAAGGGGAAGTGAAAGAACTGAGCGTGAATTCGAATCAAACATGTGGTCTCTGTCGTGATTTCTGTTCCTACAAGGGACTCCTCGGATTTAAGGCTGATAGAATCTGGTTGCGTATTTATAATTATACTCTGTTGTCAATCTGACTAATCTATATACATTTACGTAGGTTAACCTGGGCAGCGGAAACTTACATGCTTACGGGGTCTGCATGTTTTTATGCGCTAGTTTGAAGAACTACTTTGTTTGCGTTTTACTCTTTGGCCTTATCAGGGCCAGAATCTTAGCGGCAGGAGAGCATAAAGGGCCGCGACGGGATAACTGTTGCGGATTCGCCAACACTTTGATTGCTCACAGTCTTGTCCATGATAGTGGCAACGTCTTTACAAAGGTTAGGTTAAGGGTACCATTAAGCCATGATAAGATAATGCAACCCCTATCTGTTACCGTGTTGCTTATAATGCTCTGCTCTGCTACGTACTTCTCCCATTAGCTTGTGGTGGAGAAGATATGGTGTTTGGTGTGCCACACTCTCTACTGATCTCCTTAATTCTCAAAAAGCTCTGGTTAGGTATCATGGGCCCGTAGTTAACTCGCTTTTTTTGGTGACTTAAGGAGACTTTAATAACCTTAAAAAACCTAGCATATTAAAATCATATTATACGCGTTTTATAATAATATATAATAAACCTTATTATATTAAAACACTATATTAGCCCTTTAAAGCTATAATATAAGCCTAAAAATAAGCTTTAAATTAAGGGTTTTAATAAAAACTTTTTTATAATTATTAAAAAAATATATATATATATAAATAATTAAATAATATAACTTATTAATTATAAAAAAAGCCTTTAATATAATAAAACTTTAATTTTTAATTTTTAAA
>JMQE01001549.1:0-17124 GCA_000731825.1 Hypocrella siamensis | reverse complement strand
GGGGGGGGGGGGGGGGGGAGGTGTTTTTTAAAAAAATTAAAGACTGCAATCCATTTCGAAAATGGGAGATAGCAGTCCCTTGGTCTTGATCTGGCAAATTTCACTCCGCAGCTTCCCTGTCCCTGGGCTCTCGCTGCTGACCACCAGTGCCACCCCTCGCACCGCCGCGTCCGCCTCGCTTGTTGCCTCTCTGGCCCTTGTCGCCGTCGCCCTTGGATTCGCCGTCCTTGTCGGTGCTGGTGAGGTTGGCCGTGGCCAGGCGCTGCGAGAGATCGATCTGGGTGCGAATGGTGTTGGCCAGGTAGCTGACCATGAGGACGTCCTGGATGTGGTTGTTGAAGTCGTGCTCGATCTGGGAGGCGTCGACCTTTGGCGTCAGGGACAGGGCGCTCATGAGATACTGGCCCAGGGCGTTGTTGGGCTCCACCTCCTCGTCCAGGACACCGCTGATCCAGTCGCTCACGCGGTCTAGCAGGTCGAGCGTCTGCTCGATTGATCGGCCGAGGCTCTCAATGTCGGACATCAGGGGGGCGGACCGGGATTCGCTGTTTTGCGCGCTGGCCACGGCCTCGAGGGCGCTTCGCTCGGCGTCCGCGTAAAGGACCTTGTGGGGGATCTGGATGAAGAGGCAGCTCTCGGCGGCGCGCTCGGCGTTGACGGCCACGGGCGCGCTGATGTAGCACCTCGTCTGTATGTCCTCGCCGGGCTCCGTGGAAATGGTCATGTGGATGGCTGGATGGGGGGCCGTGCCGGTCTCGGCGCTGGCGAAGAAGTTCTGGATCAGGGCGCTGAAGCTGTTGAGCTCAGGGGACGTCGTGTACCATCCGAGAAGCACCTCGCGTGGGGACGCCTTGAGCGTCATGGCCAGCATGTTCTTCTGGTAGTCGACGTCGACTTCGACCTGATCCTCCTCCTCGGTGTGCGGGATGGCGAAGCATGTCCGCACCTCGACCTCGGTGCCATCCTCGGATCGAGTGCCCACCAGGGCCCCAATGACTCGGGTCGACTGTGCATTTTCGCGGCTATCTCTCCGCACGGCGTGATCGAGGATGGAGAAGATGGCCTTTTTTTTTAAGGGGGCGGAAGCGTCAGCAGCGTTCATTTTCGTGTTCATCTTGAGAAAGAATATTTTCTCCGGAAATTCAACGCTGTCTAAGACAACCATCTGCAGCGCCAGCAGATCTTCATAAATCCGGGCAGGGCATGGGCAGCTTACCTGAGGCTGAATATTGATTGTGAGCGGGGCAATGCTAGATTGAAGCGCAGAGCTGGCGTGCGTCAAAGGACGCGCGAGATGCATGAAGCGCTCTGTAGCGGCGGCAGCCATGCTGGGCAGGGTAGTGGAGGGAAGAGAAGACTCGAGCGGGCAGTGACGTGGGTGACAATGAAGGACTTCAAAATCTGGCCGAGTTTGGCGATGTCGTCCAACTTTGCCGCTTTTTTTTCTCTCTCCTGCGCGCGCCTGACTTGAGCGCCAGCTTGGGGTTGTGCGGGTTGTGCGTTTCGATAAGTGGCGATAAGGGGCGATAAGGAGCGTGGCTGCCCCAGCTGTGGCGGTGCACAGCTCACCAAGTTTTGAAGTTTTTAGGCGGATCTGGATTCGAAAAGTTGCAAACATCAAGTGAGCCGCGCAACCTTTTCCCTTCTGGGAGCTTGTCCGATTGCACACATCGGTCACACTCATCATGGGTCCTCGCAACAGGGGAGGCATGTTCCGTAGCAGAGGAGGAAGAGGAGGACGTGGCGCAAGAGGTAGAGGCCGAGGAGGTTCAAGTCGATGGGAACAGACGAGACGGTTCGACAGTGACCGGTTGGCTAACAAGGACGAGTAAGTCTTGAAACGCATTCGGGATAAGTAGCATTTCTTGCATGCACATGCGTCCTTTTTTTTTGGGTTTTTTTGGGGAAAAAAAAGTAAATGATGAGAATCGGCAGCTTACATGGCATCACAGCGAGGCCGAATCAGAGTCAGAGGATGAACTCCAAGACGAGCAAATTGTACAATTGGACGACAGTGTCTCCGACGGAGAGGAGGCGGCGCAAAAGCCGACTGTCCGTCCCTATATGGCCCTGTTGCAAAGTTTCAATGATTCGGATGCGCCGAGAGCTAAGAGGAGGAAGCTGGAACACAACGAATCCTCACGGGGACTCGAGAGTCCGGGAGATCCAGACATGGAGGGTGCCAACGACCAAGGCCGAGAGGATGTCGATGAAGCTGATGAAGCAGAAGACGCCGAGGACGACGATGAGAACCCGGAAGAGGAACCAGACTCTGAGGACGAGGACGAGCTCACGGACCCATTCGATGTGCATTTTGCGCACCCCGACGACGCCGAGGTTGGCAAGGCTGTCAAGGCCATCAAGCTCGAAGACTGGTCATCGAGCAGGGCAATAATCGATAATCTGCGTGCTGCAATGATCTCGCCTGGCTCAGAAAGCAGGCTGGAAGTTCCACAGCCCTGTGGGCTCGAAGGCTTGAAGCTGAAGCACAAGTTGCAAGAGCTGGCGCGCAAGAAGATGACCAAGCTGGATGCCACTCAGCGCGCTCTTCTGCCACTGTTGTTTGGATACAGGGACATTCTGCACTGCGACAGAACCATCAAGAATTCACAAAGCCTGCGGCAGATGGTTTGTCTACATGCTCTGAACCACATCTTCAAGTACGTCTCCACCAAGCGCGTGGAAGCTGCTCAGTCTGACAGTTCTCTCCTAGAACTCGAGATCGCGTCATCAAGGACAATTACAAGTTGGCCAAGGAAAGCCCAGACTCGGAATTGGAATTGCGAGATCAAGGATTCACCCGGCCCAAGGTCCTGTTTCTCTTGCCCACGAGAAATTCCTGTGCCCAAATCGTCAACACTATCCAAGACCTGTGCGAACCCGACCAGCAAGAAAATCGCAAAAGATTCGACGACTCGTACATTGACAAGGGTCACCAATTCGGTCAGGACCGACCCGAAGATTTCAAGGATCTTTTTGAGGGCAACGACGACGACATGTTTCGGCTGGGCGTCAAGTTTACTCGGAAAACCATAAAGTACTTTTCGCAATTTTACAACTCAGACGTGCTTTTGGCAAGCCCTCTCGGTCTCCGCATGGCCATTGGTTCCGACGAGAAGGAGGAGGAGAAGAAGAAGAAGAAGAAGAAGAAGAAGAATGGGGTCGACTACGACTTCCTGAGCTCCATCGAGATGGTCATCATGGACCAGGCCGACGCGCTGCTCATGCAAAACTGGGAACACGTCGAGTACATATTCGAGCACCTGAATTTGCAGCCCAAGGATGCGCACGGGTGCGACTTTAGCCGTCTCCGGCCTTGGTACCTCGAGGACTGGGCAAAGTACTTCAGACAGACGATTGTGCTGTCGGCCTTCAACACGCCCGAGCTCGCCGAGCTGCAGAGGTCACACTGCCACAACTGGGCCGGCAAGGTGCGCCTGCAGCCCGAGTATCCGGGCACGATCCAGCAGCTGGGCATCAGGGCGAAGCAGGCATTCTCGCGCTTCCAGTGCCCGTCGGCCGACAGGGACCCCGACGCCCGGTTCCAGTACTTTGTCTCAGCCGTCGTGCCCGCGCTGGTCAAGCGGGCCAAGGACACGGCTGGCACGCTTCTCTTCATCCCTTCCTATCTGGACTTTGTGCGCGTGCGAAACTACTTTGCCAACTCTGCCGCTGTGAGCGACGTCACCTTTGGTGCCGTCTCGGAATACACAGAGGTTCCCGATGCGTCGAGGGCGCGGTCCCATTTTGTGTCTGGCCGACACCGCCTTCTCTTGTACACGGAGCGGGCGCACCATTTCAGACGCTACCAGATCCGAGGAGTACAGCGCGTCGTCTTCTACGGCCTGCCGGACAATCACCTCTTTTATAGAGAGATTGCGGGCGAGTTCCTGAGCAAGGGCGAGCAGGACCTCAAGGTCGAGCCGGGCCAAGGGACGGTGCGTGTCATGTTTTCAAAGTACGACGTCATGAAGTTGGAGAGGACTGTTGGGTCCAAACGGGTGGGAAAGATGGTGCAGGAGCGCGGCGACACGTTTGAGTTTGTCTAGACGTAATGCAACGGAGCAGTCTGGGGCCTCCTTTTGTTGCTTTGCTGCTGATGTCTCATTCGACCTCGTAATAGTCTTCTCATGGTCTGACGCCGCGACGGCCATTTCTTTGGGCCGCATTGTATCCTATGACGCCACCCGTTGGCAAAGGCCTTGTTCCATCATCGAAATGCGTCCCTTGTACTCCTCTCAACCCTTGACCCCCCCTTGCCGCGCCTGCCTGACCGACTCGGGAACCAAGTCGGCCGCCATGTGGCGCGCTCTCGAGCTCTCCGTCTCCGCCATCCTCGCCGCCTCGGCACCATGATGGCCCTGGGGCTCCGCGTCCGCGTCCGGCGAGGCCTGCAGCCCGACGAACCGCTGCACCATGTCCTCGAATTCCCTGTCGCCCCGGTACCGCGTCACTTTGTTCTTGTTCTGCAGCGTCAGGGGCGTGGACGGCCTGCCGAGCAGACGATCCCGCGCAACCGCCTTCGCCGTCATGAAGAACCGCGAGTCCCTGGGGCCGTCGACAAACTCGAGAATGGCGCTCTCGCCCTGGTCGTAGGTGTTTTTGGGTTCGGTGCGGGTGACGCGCGTGTATCCGCCTTCTCTGGTAAGGTATCGATCTCGTAGCTCGCCAAACAGCTTGGGCAAGAGGATGTGTGGTGTCTACCATCCGTGGTCAATTTTTTTTTCTACTGTATTTCATGCTCGGATAGGCACGGTGGCTCTCGGGTGCATTTGCGAGGCCAAATCTTGTCTTGAGTATTTGCTTCGGCAAGGTAATTTGTCTCATTGAGAGACACACTCACGTAGAGAATGCCCTGCGCTGACCGCCTACATGGCTCGTTGTTCCTCTTGGCCAGCGTGATGAGCTTCTCGGCCAGTCGCTGGGCCTCCTTGGCTTTTGCGTACGTCGTTTGGATGTGCTCGAACTGCACGAGCTGCGTGACCAAGCCGCGCAGCAGGGCCTTCCTGGCCGCCGAATCTCGACTCAGATGGCGATACTTGACGAGACCTCCGGCCATTGTATTGCTTTCAATCAGAATTGGCAGAGTAGAATAGAAAAAAAGACAAAAAGACAAAAGACGACGATTGCTGTTGATGAGGTTGGTGGTGACGGTGGTGAGATGTGATTGGGCCAAAAAGCTGCCGATTTTTTTACTGGGTCCGTCGACTGAGCTTGAGTGTGAGTGTGAGCGTGAACGAAGCATGGATTCACTAGCTACTCTCGCTAGTGCAGGGGCTTGTACCCCTGTTTATCTATCCATGGGTTGGATCATGTGATCCACTGCATCGCACCTGCCAGTCATGACATTGAGCCTCGCGTCTCGAAATTCAAACCACCAACCTAGAACGAGTTCCTACGTACGCCTAAACCCGAAGAACTTCTTTCCACACCCCACGCCATCAAAAGGTCGGGAGAAAGGGGGCAAAAGAATTCGCTGCGACGTGCTGTGGTTGGGATCTGGTCAAGAGCCGCAGCATGTGCTGCGTTCCCTAAAGTCGCCGGCCACTGTAGCTCTTGTCTGGAATCGCGCACCGGATAACACCCCCCGTCTTCGACCAAGACGTCGGTCACGATGGGTTTCGTCACTGGATTTGTACGTGCAAGCACAGATGCAGACGGTTTCCTCCTCTCTTGAAGCCTCCCTTCTTCTTTCTCGGCATCCATGGACCTGTCCGCTGACGTGACTTGACGTCGTCCAGACCGGCGGCGTCACTCTGACTCTTTCCATCGCATACCTCTCCGTGCTCGCCCATCAGCGAAATCGCCAGCGACAAGGCGACCTGCTGCGCGCGCAAGCCCTCGCTATTCGTAGCCTCATCGACCCCGTCTCGCAGCCGCTGCCACCCACGAAATCCGAGGTCGCGGCCGCCAAGCGAGCCGAGATTGTCGAGGTCGCCAAGGACCGATGGAACCACGAGATCGAAAGCGCCGTCAGATGGGTCCAGCGAACGGACTGGGCAGACGTCCGCGACGGCCTTGAGCACCGCCTTGCCTACCTGTGGGACAGGGCGGTTGGCGAGTCGGTGCAGGACGGCGTCGCCCAGGCCAGGACCGAGCTGGCATCCGGGGCAGACAGGGCCAGGGACGCGGCCGAGAGGGCCGCCGGAAGCATCAGGTTCAAGACGAGGGACGCCTGGGGCAAGACCCAGGCAGGGGCGGAGAACCTGGGAGCCAGGGCCAAGGACAACGCCCTGCAGGCGAGACTGGCCTCGTGGAGGGAAGCCGAAAGAGTCAAGAACGAAGCCCGGCAAAAGGCGCTGGAAGCCGACGGCGCCGTCAGATCGGCCCTCGAAAGGGGCAGAGACAAGGCCGCCGAGGTGGTGGGCAAGGTCAGAGACGTCGTTGGCCTGTCCGGGGCCGGCACTGCTCTTGGACACGTCGACTTGCTCGCTGCGAATCCCGTGCAGAAGGCGCTGGATCAGCGCTTCGACAAGGGCCACGGAGACGGGCGCACTGTCGCGGAGCTGCTGAACCAGAGATATACGCCGATGGATGAGCGTGACAATACCGTGCTCAGGGGCTTATAGCTTGGACAGACAGACAGGCAGGCGGGCAGGCAGGCAGGCAAGGAGGGATGAGTCGACGCCAGAAGAAAGCTCATGCCATACAATTTTTTTTTCGTTTCACGGCTCAAGCATCTACACATCAATTGACATCATCATCATCATCATCGTGTCCGATTCGTCTCGCCGCCCCAAGGAAAGTGCATTTAGTAGTGGAGCGGCAAGGATGCATCATGGCAGCAGTAGCAGATGGGTTTGCACACATTTGACGAGAGAGCCAGGGTTGCCGTAGATGAGCAGCGGAAGGACAGCTGCAGATGTGGTTTACTCGCTGATTCACAGGTCATGATTTTCCTCCCTTGGTCGACACTTTTGCTGCCTCTTCGACAGCGCTCCAGCGTTGATGTGGGCTTGAATGTCATGTCGCCGATTCTCTGCTCGGGAGCAAACGAAATGGCGGGTTTTGAAAAAGCCGAGTTCGCTCAATGTACAGAGTATCTAAAGTCGGCGGATTCCACCCCATCGTTTCAGCCTTGAGACGATAAACAGCTCCGTCAGATCTCACTCGCCAGAGTCAATGTACCAACGTTGGCCCCGCATTAGCATTTCATCCTCACTGATTGGCTTCTGAGTCCAGCATGTTATGGAGCGATCTTGGCGCGGCCCCGAGCGGGGGTAATGACGAGGTACTTGGCGCTCTCGGCGTTTGTAGGCCGCGAGGCGAGGTCACTGCGCTATTGGCGGCCCTAGGGTGGCGGAAAGCAACGTCTCAATCTGTGCACATTCCGCTGACTACATCTCTTCGATTCTATCAACATACAGTTTCCCCTCCTTCTCCCATCCTAACCAACAATCCTTTGTTCACCGTTGCATTCAAATTCTGTGATTCAGGTGCCAGGGTCTTGATCAGGCAGCGCCGTGCCCAACGACAGCGAGGGACATCGCCCGACGTCCCCCTTCCCCCCTTGGGACAAAACGCCGTGTTTTGGTCTCGCAAATTTCCCGCCCGTGCTTCCCGTCTCGCACGGCCGACGACCTCACAAAGTCGCCACCGTCTCTTCTCTGTTGACCACCATCTTGTCGCTTTTTGAACAAGCGAGAAAGCGGACACAAAGGACAAAGACTTTTCTCTCGAATTGCATCAGAGCCGGGCCCACGCAGAGTCGACAATGTCATTCTCGAGCCTCGTACAGGACCTCAGCCTCGGTGACGGCGCCAATGCGTCGCGCAGACCGGCCCCTGTCCCGTCCGTCTCGACACTCGACGACGGCATCTCTCGCACCTCTCACATTTCTCGGGCCATGTCGTACGCCAGCACCGCCGCAACGAGTGTGAGCATCTCTGGCGATATCGGCAGCCAGCTCCACGGCGGTTACTTCCATCCTCTGGCTCGCTCGTGGCAGGCTGAGCGCCAATTGACCAAGGTACGATGGCAAAATCGCACCTAGACCACCTTCCTCACATCCCGTTGTATGCTGACAAATTGTTTTTTCTGGTGCAAAAGTCCATGTTCATCTATCCCATCTTCGTTACCGACCGCGAAGATGACATGATTCTCGTCCCCTCGCTTCCCGGCCAGTATCAGCTCGGAATCGGCAAACTTGTCTGTTTCCTCGAGCCTCTTGTTCGCAAAGGTCTCCGCTCCGTCATGCTGTTCGGCGTGCCAATCAAGGCTGGCACCAAGGATGCCCTGGGCAGCGCCGCCGACGACCCAGACGGCCCCGTCATCCAGGCCATTCGCCTGATTCGCCGCCGCTTTCCGCAAATGTACATATGCGCGGATGTGTGTTTGTGCGAGTACACCTCACATGGCCACTGTGGCATTCTTCGAGACGATGGCAGTCTGAACAATCAGCTCTCGGTCGACCGCATCTCAGACGTGGCCGTGGCCTATGCCAAGGCAGGTGCCCAATGCGTGGCTCCCTCCGACATGAACGACGGGCGAATCCGAGCAATCAAACTCAAGCTGATGGAGGACGGAATCGCCCACAAAACCACGCTCATGTCATATTCTGCCAAGTTCTCCGGCTGCCTGTACGGGCCGTTCCGTGACGCCGCTGGCTCTGCCCCTGCCTTTGGTGACCGCAAGTGCTATCAGCTTCCTCCGAGCGGGCGTGGTCTGGCCCGCCGAGCCATTGTACGCGACATCAACGAGGGCGCTGATGTCATCATGGTGAAGCCCGCAGGACAGTACCTCGATGTCATCAGTGACGCAAAAGATCTGGGCAGGGACCTGCCCATTGCTGCCTACCAAGTGAGTGGTGAATATTCCATGATTCACGCCGCCGCCAAGGCTGGCGTGTTTGATCTTAAGGCTGCCGCATTCGAGGCAACCGAAAGCATCCTGCGGGCGGGCGCCACCATTGTCGTCAGCTACTTTACTCCTCAGTTCCTGGATTGGCTTGCGAATTGAGCGCGGCAAACCACTGACAAGCCGCCAAACATGATTGGACTGCCGAGTGACTGGGGTTCAAGACGAAAGCAAAAAAAAAAAAGATTTCTTAAGAAGAAATAAAAGCATTGACGAGGCGTTCGGGGTATTGAATCATGAATTCGCGGGTACTGGAAAGTCAAGAGATCGGATGTTGTCGTGTAATGGAATTGCGTATATAAGCATGAGCAAGCATGTAGGGCCGAGCCTTTATGTCAGACATAGAATTTCACTACTGTCGTCTACGCTTCACGGCCTTTAATCACGTCAAGTTTTGAAGGACAATTTGTAAGCCCATGTGGTTTTGGTTAAATACCGAGATACGTCTGGGAGGCGGGTCGAAGAGCGAAAACGGGCGATTTCATTCGTGCACGCCAAGAGATGCTCAAGTCGCACAAGCCCCTCGCCCATCGATTCAACAACCGACATACTTTGCTTCAGATGGCATTTGAATCTCCGAGACGGCCTGCCCGTCGCACCGGGAACCGGCAGGAGTTTCGTAGTGCCCGAGCAGATAGATGACGAATTTTTTTTTCAACAAAGGTGCAAAGACTTTGAGTCGTGTTGGTTGGTGATGGGTAGGACCAGGAGGCGTTGGCCTTGATGGGGGGCCGCGCACCTCGTGACGTACATGAGACTGGGAGCTCCAAAGACATCGAATGGCAATGCTTCGATACTCTTCTTCCGTGTACACATGTGTTGTTGTCTCAAAGGGTTTTGTGACGGGCTTCCAGACGGGCTTCATTGCTTGCTATGTGGCTGCGTCTGTGATAAGCTCCGTGACGAGCCTTGTGACGAACTCTGTGGCGAGCTTTGTTACTGGACCACTTTCTGGCTCTATTGATGGCTCTGTTGCTAGCTTGTCGTTATCTCTCTGTTGTATGTTTTGTGGCTGGCTCTTCGATGGTCTCCGTGGCGGGCTCGGTGGCAGGCTTGGTGGCGGGCTCATGGTGGCTCCGTGGTTGGTTCTGTGATGGTGTTTGTGACGAGCCTCGTGACGGGCGCTTCGGCTACCTCTGGCGTTGGCTCTGTGGCTGGATCTGAGACGGGCTTCCTGACGGACTGGGCTGCACAGGCAAAGCGCAGTGAGCCGTTTAGATGAGACCGTCACTAATCAGTCAACTGCAGAGCGATTGACTGCATGCTGGATGTCTCAAATAAGACATTTTCCATCAGATATTCTGTCCAAGCATATATGCGAGTCAGAGAGCTGCGCTTTCCAGACTGTCCTCCTTTGCAAAGTTGACGCATTCTCCATCAGGCAAACGGAGACACGATGCGGTTTGTTTGTGGCTTTGCTAGCCGTGCGGGCCGAGCAAGGGTCAACGAGGTTTGTGGGGCATGCAAAACAACGATCTCGCATATTCAGGGTTCCCTCGTGTCATTGTTACATCTGATTTGGTAGGCAGACGCCTGCAGGCACCGCAATGGTGCTTGCATTGATGCATGCCTTTGAATCGTGTGAAAAGACATAGTTCGAGTGATGTGCACTTGGACCTGCAGCTCGCAATCGGGCTGGGCGCTTGCAGTCCAGCGAGACTGATGGTGGTGAGTGATGCAGCGTAACCCTCAACTCGCCACAGGACTTTCAGGCCCGAGAATCCAATGCGAGCAAACAAACTCCCCTCTCGCATGCCCGGTTCAATTCTTGGCAGAGTCAAAGTTTGCCGCAATCAATCCGAGGGTGATGATGAATGTGACAAGCACAGGCATATATGCCCACCCTCCCTTTGCCACACCCTGGCCTGCTTCAGTTCACCTAATGGCGGGCATCTTCAAACTGGACGCAGAGAGATTGAATACTGGCAGCCGTCTGGCTCGGAAAACGGGGGGCGCAGACAAGCACCCATCGATCGTGGGGGGGCTTGGGATCGATGTGCCATGATGTGCTATGGTGCCCCCGCGTGTATTGCCGAGTGCGAGCTGGACAGTCTGAGGGTCTCGATGCTATCAGGTCCATGCGAAGCCATGCAAAGGAAGAATACTTGCCTCGAAATGGTTGTTGCCCTCACAGACTCTCACACCTGGTCCGTCCTGGGCAGGTTCACGCTTCCGGTACTGTCGCAGGCACAGATCGGGGGAGGCTGGTGTGGAACCTTGTGCAACCACACAACGCCCAGGGTCAAAAAGTTGGTTTCGGCCACCAGGTGAATAGCACGTACATGCACACACATTCATATATGCATTGCACTGTACATATTTTTGAGAAATATTGACAGTCGACTTGAATCCGGCGTCTCGATGGGGGAGAGATCCAATAGGAAGCATGCGTTCTCCGCACGGGAAGGTGCAAAGAGACAGGAATGTTCCTGCCCCTTTCTGTCTCATCAGTCCGCTCATGACCTGGCAAGCACCGCCAGCTGCCGGCCACCTGGCAATGCGCATCGAAGATGCAAGTGCTCACCTCTCGCAATGTTCTTCAGGTTTGTAGATCAATTCCAGGTGCTAAATACCAGGTGCTCAGCCTCTTTCCGAGAGGCCCAGACGTCTCTCTTGGTCAGCTTCTTTCCTGCCTCCTACACCCCTCCATTTGGCACGTTTTCCCCAAATTTTCGAAATCTTCCTGTTGAGAAAGGGGAGGGGGCGTGTGCTCGAGAGCCTTTGACTTTTTTTGCGTTCTCGTCGAGATCCGTTTCCGGTTCCATTTCAGCAACAGTCTCGAGGTAGATTTTCGTTCATATCTCTCTTGTCCCCTCTCTGCCCACTGTCGTTTGTCCCTTTGCAACTCCTCCAAGTCGATCTCTCTTGTTTGCTCGTCTCTCACAAAGACTTGGGGGACTCGATTGTGCTCGGTTTTTGGTTCTCTCTTTGTTACATGACCATGAGCACGGGCGGCCATATCAATCGGGGTCGCTCCTCGGAGGAGAAGATGGGATTGCTGGATGAGGATCCAAGCTGTCACTCGGACAGCGAGGCCAGTTTCAGCGAATTTGAGTCTATCCGCAACAACGTCAAGAACACGATTGCGCCATACTCAAAATACACGTCCGTGTTTGCAAAGATATTCATGGCTATATGGACGCAACTTTCTTCGGCCCCTTGGCGAATGACGCTCTCCCGCATCTTGGCCTTCCTGGTGCCGAGTTTTCTGCAGGGCAAACAGGCGCGAGAACAGATCTGTCCTGATCAGCTTTCACCTACCGCCTATCTGGACGGAATGAGGGGGACGGCCGCTCTCATGGTCTTCTTCTGTCACTATTTCTATCAATCCTTCGTCATCGCCACCAGTTGGGGCACCGAAGACGACAACTTTGCGCTGCTGAAGCTGCCCATACTGAGACTCTGGTATCAGGGGCCTGCTGCGGTGTGCGTCTTCTTCGTCATCTCCGGATATGCCTTGTCCTACCGGCCTCTGAAGCTGGCCCGGAGAGGCACCTTTGGCGAGTTTGCAACGACCATGAGCTCCCTCACCTTCCGTCGCGGCATCCGACTGTACCTTCCGCCGGCCATCTCCACCATGATGATAGTCATTATGTTGCAGATGGGGATTCTGGAGCTCACACGAGACTTCTCCGAGGACCGCGACTACATGAAGAACATTATCGAGGGGCACCCTCCGCTTTTCCCGACGATGCGCATGCAGCTTCACGATTGGGCCGTCCAAATGTACGAATTTGTCCATGTGTGGGACTGGTCCAAGTTTGGAGGAGCCACCCGTAAGGACCCTCCACTCGTCCCCTCTGGAAAGCCTCCTTCTTATGCCTGACCACCTTACAGATTATGATGTGCATTTGTGGACGATTCCCGTCGAGTTTCGGTGCTCGCTCTATCTCTTCCTCACGCTCATCGGCACCGCACGCCTCAGGACTTCGATCCGAATGTTGGTCGTCTGTGGCATCATGTGGTTTGCCTACAATCACTCTCGATTCGAGTTCTGCTTGTTCCTGGGCGGCATGCTGATTGCTGAGACGGACCACATCCGCGGCGCCCACGTTGCCCAGCCAGAGCTGCCTCTGAGCGAGAAGCAACACTTTGAGACGGAGAGCCCGCGAAAGAGGATCTTTTGGGGTCTCATCAGCCTCGTCGGCCTGTATCTGCTCAGCCAGCCAGATGTCAAAGGTGAGTTGGCTCCTGGATGGAGGTACTTGAGTTCCATGATCCCCATATGGTGGGGTGAGGAACCGTACCGATACTACCAATCAATCGGAGCCATCATCTTCGTTTGTGCAGTCGGCCACTTGCAATTCTGGAAGCGCTTCTTCGAATCGCCGCCGATCCAATACCTCGGCAAAATCTCGTATGCCCTATATCTCATGCACGGGCCGGCTATGCACTCGATAGGCTTGATGTGGGAGGAGCTTGCCTGGGATATTACGGGCGTCGAAGGGTACTGGTACAATGTCGGATTCGTCCTGGGCTCGTTCTTCTGCATCCCGACCGTCATCTGGTGGTCAGACATTTTCTGGAGGGCGGTGGACATCCCCACGGTCAAATTTGCCAAGTGGGTTGAGAAGAGGTGCACTTCGAAAAATTGAAAAGGCAAAAAGGCTCGAGAGGAGGCGCTGCAAGGTATGTAGGGATGACTCCTTCTACGTCGAGCCGAAACTGATCGGTGGTATGAACGGTGGTGAAGTCGCCTCAATCGATCTGGCAACATTGGCACGGCCCGAGTACGGCGTTTATGGCACACATCATTTTTGGCCACACAAGCTTTGAGACATACAACCTCCCCTTTTCTTTTTCGCGTTTTCGGTGTCGATCCGACCACCTGGCAACACGGCCCGGCGGGTGCCATGATGGTGGATATAATGTCCTGAGCGGCAAGAGGCTTCAGACACACAAACGAGCACATACGTACAAGCGTCAGACTCGGGAATGAAGTTATATACGAAGAAGTAGTCTAGAATCAATTAAAGGCCAATTTGCTCCGATGATCAATCATACGCCCGCAAGACTTGGCCAGACACGTCTGTCACGAGCCCCTTCTGTAGACCCTCATGCCTGCAATCCAGGTCTCTTTGACGGTAAGGTTGCGCAGATCTTCGACGGACATGTCCTCGATGGGCTTGTCCAAAACGAGCCAATCGGCAAAGGCACCAGGCTTGATGACCCCGGCACGACCCTCGAGAAAGGCACCATACGCCGTGGCGCCGGTGAATCCCCACATGGCCTGGTCAAAAGTCAAAGCCTCGTCCTTATGCCAGCCGTCGACGGAGCCATTGAGACCCAATCCGGTACCGGGATTCTTCCTCGTGACTGCGGCGTAAATGCCATGAAAAGGGTTGGGCGGCTCGACGGGGAAATCGCTGCCGAGCAATGGGCCGAGATCCAGAAATGATCTCATCCGATAAGCCTCCGTGTCGGTCCGCTGCGGGCCCAGGCGTTGAAGGGCAAATCTCATGTCGTCGGTGGGATGGGTCGGCTGGACTGAGGGGATGATGCCGATCTTGTGCATGCGCAGCTGATCATCCGGGTGGACAATCTGGGCGTGCTCGAGTCGAAAGCGGTGTTTGGCCTGGCACAGGCGCAGCCTTTCCACATCCTCCTCGCGGGCCAGGCTGGGGGCGTCGCCGGTGGAATCGGGCTCACCACCGCCGGGACAGACGGCTTGCAGGGCTGCAATGAAGGCATCAATGGTTTCACGATTGGCCTTGTCTCCAATGGCGTGGACATTGACTTGAAAGCCGGCTTGGGCCCACTGTGTTGCGAGGTTGGCCATGGTGGTGGCATTGACAAGGGATGAGCCCGTCTTGTTCGTGTGGTCAGAGTAGGGCGACAGCATGGCTGAGCCCCAGCTTCCAAGAGCGCCGTCTGTTTTTTAACGTCAAGGATGAGGTTCGGCTACCTTTTCTCTTTCTTTTCTTTTTTCTTTTGGGTTGAAAAGAAAAACTCACCAGCAAACAGCTTCACACTCTTGACCCAGAACCGGGAATCTTCTCTTGCAACCTTGACGGCATCATCTGCGCAGAACGAGTTGCTCTCGAGGCACTCCATCATACTGTAGACACGCACGGTCCAGTCTGGCCCGTCGGCGAGCTTGCTGTACAGCTTGACCTCATCAGGCGGCGTGCTGGCGTCGTGAACACCGACAATACCGACGCGGTTCAGATCCTTCATGGCGTCCTTGACGAAACGAGCCCTGACATCGTCGGTTGTTGACGGCCAATGATCATAAATGGGATCCATGGCTGTATCGCAAAAGACGCCGGGGCCGGGGTCGCGAATGATTTCACCCCCCGGCGGATCGGTCATGTTGGGGGGCAGCAGGTCCAGGATGGCCTGGGATACCCAGATGCAGTGACCGTCGATGCGGTCGAGCATGATGAACTTGCCTTTGAGTGCGTCATCCTGTTCGAGATCTTTCTGTGCATCCATGCATCCGCTGGTCAGCTGAGCTTGAGAAGAAAGAAAAGGAGAAAGGGCAGGCGGAAGGGGAAGTGCCATGTCGTGGTTGACCGTGTGCGTACAGCAGTGGGCATTTGCCCGTACAAATCCTGGTCCCAGCCGGTTCCTCTCAGCCAAAAGTCGTGCTTCCCCGCATCTGGGTTCGCGGACAGGTACGTCTTGATTCGAGCCCGGACCTGATCGAGTGTCGGGGCCTCAAAGAGGTTGACGGAATGCAAGAACTCGCCCCAGGCCATGAGGTGGCCGTGACCGTCCCACAGTCCTGGGATCACGTACCCGTCCAGAAGCTCCTCGTGCTGGTCGCGGCCGTGGGCGTGGCCATGTCCATGTCCACGTCCACGTCCATGTTCGTGGTGAGCATGGCGCCAAATTCTCGCAAAAGAGCCATTCTCGACAGAGAAGCACTGTGCTTCTGGCTGAAGGTGGTCGTGTGTGCGGACGCGTCTGTAGCAGTACGTCGTTGTCCCGGCGGACGACGAGCGCTGATGCAGTGGTTCCTGGTCCGGCCTGGCGTGCACAAGAGCGAGGGCAACGGCCACAAGGATGGGAACAAAGGCCCGTCGGAGGAGAAGCAGGCTGAGCATCGTATCCCGAGCTGACCTGCAATTTTCTCTCTGGTCAAGGACGAAGGAGGGAAGCAGCAGATCTGAGTATGTTCGGTGCCTTCCCGTTGGTGTAAACCACGGTTAGCCTGCCTGATTGGGAAATAAACGTTATCGCTGTGGCTTCGGGCTCCACCCTTGCAGCAGCAGCGGTTTGTACAGACAACTCCACCAAAAAGAGGCTATATGCAAAGGGCCAATGTTTTTCTCATCTTCTCGATTATTCTTTCTTTGTTTTTTCGTTTCTTATTTTCTCTTTTCCCTCAAAAGTACATCTTCGTCTTCATCTTCTCTTTCCCTCCATCGTGCTGGGAGAGATAGGTGCCGTGGTGGGTCTCCCCACGCGCAAACGGCTTAGAGTGATGCCAAGCGGCAACGATCAATCCGTAGCGCCAAGCTTTAAGAGGAAAGAAGAAGATGCGGGGAATTTCTGAATCCATGCAAAAAGGTCAAGTCTCGGTACGAAGCGCGCGGCGTGTGCCATGCACTACCCTCCCTCCCCCAGCCGATTCAAGGAGAGGGGGAAAAAAAAATTGAAAAACTTGTTCCGTCACGTCACCGCACCCGGCCACACTGGCGCGTGTATCGTGTCTGGCATGGAATGACATCATTTCTACCCGCAAAACCAGCCTCGACCGAACAAGAACAAGGAAAATCAAGGGTCCAAATCCAGCTTTCTTCATAAAACCCTGTTTTTACTCACATCATGACGGTGGCACAGCAGTGAAGATCTGTCCAGCTACGTAGGTCTGAATGAACATATAAAGTCCAACGCTCTGTCCTGCTTTGTTTCTCAGACATTCCCGCCTTTACAACTCGATTGTTCAAGAAACTGTCCTGCTTTCATCCAGCCCTTGTCGTTGAAACCTACCAACAGCTCCTCGACCCAAAATCTAGTAAAAGAAGCCCAAGATGCCTTTTGGAAGCTCAACTCGTCATCGGCATACAACCACAACCACCACGACCACCTCTCGTCCTCGCCGGGGCTTCTTCACCCGCTCGGAGCCTGTGCATCACCACAAGCGCAGGCCGTCCATCGGGGACAAGGTCAGCGGCGCTTTGATGAAGCTCAGGGGCAGCTTGACCAGACGACCTGGGCTCAAGGTATGGTGCTCCCTATTTTGCTTTTCTCCCCCCAAATCCATTGCCTTTCCTCTGCACACCCCATTTCCCCAGTTCTTAGCTCATCTGTCAATTCCCA
>JMQE01001548.1:0-17165 GCA_000731825.1 Hypocrella siamensis | reverse complement strand
CCCCCCCCCTCTTCCCTTTCAAAGAATCAACAACTGGACTTGAATTCAGCCTCTCTAGTTCACCCCTCCCATCCCATCCCTGTGCTTTGAAACCAAAGGTCTGAGACACGGTTCCGAATCCGAACATATTTCAGCTACTTGCCTGAGATCGTCTGCAATAGTCGACTTTGCACCCGAGAATAGCAATTCGCAAGCTCGAGTCTTACTTGACAATCGTCCCGAAAATCCAACAAATCCAACAAAACACTCAGAGATATATAAGCGACGGTGTCTGCATTCTTGTTTTTTTCTTTCTTGTCTGCGCCCAAGTCTGCTTCAGTCACAAAGATACGCCACCAACTTTGACTTTGGGGAGACACCGACGACGGTCGATCGGCTCAGCCAAACTCTAATTCCCGTCATCGGCGCGGGTCGACTGCCATAAAAGAGCCAAGCCTTATAACAAGGAGTTGATATCCGTGGCCACAGCTCAAACCGCCAGCAACCAAACTTCAGCACATCAAACTTGGGCAAAAACTACGGCGATCCAAGTCCTTCGCCATGGCTGCAACAGCTACTCCCGTCCCAATCCGCCAACACAACAACACCTTCTTCGAATTATCGCACAAGAAGCGCAAACAGCGCCGCATTCACGAGCAAGAACAGCGCCAGCGGGCTCTTCTCGAAGCGGAGCAGGAGGAACAGCAATCCCGCTCTCAAGCATGGGACTACATCTTTGCCTTCCTTCAGGCCTCGGAGTGGTGCGAGCAGATGGATCAGATCACCGTCGTATATGAAGCCGTTCCCCTCATGGACGAGCTCGAATCCTACGGCAGCCTGGACGAGAAGGAAGGCACCAGGGTGTGCAGGAAACTGTTCAAGGCTCCCGTCGTATGGGACGCACTCGGCCGGGGATTATGGAAGGTCCTGGCCGAGCAAGGGCAAAAATCAGCCTCTCCCGACACCTCCAAAGACGTCACTTGGAAGAACTCGTTTGATGAAGCCGCGGAAATCTCCCCCAACCCCGTCACAGTCAACAGCTCCAGACGGCCATCCGCCAGGAGGTCGTCGGTAGACTCCTGCTCAGACGCTGGCTCGCAAGGATCAGTGTCGCCGCGCATGTCCTTCAGTTCGTCGCCGAGTCGGCACGGAAGCATACCCAAGATCTTCTCTCGAATCACGGCTCGGCGATTGACCGGGCAATAAGGCGAAGACTACAATACTTTTTCTTTTACGTCCTTGCTTGTTCTTGGCATGCAACTATAACGATACCCTTCTTGTTCACACCCCACCAGTCTATTCTTCCACTACTTTTTCACCCTTTTTTTTTGTAAGGACCCCCGGGGAGTGGCCACTCTTCTCTTGGTCCTGGGCTTAGCTTGGTAGCGGCATGGCGTTGAGGGCATAGGAACGACGTTCGTGCAGCTGGAAGAATTTTGCCAAACGTGGCCACTGTTCATACCTGGCCTGCGCACACCCATGGGTTATGGCTGTACTCGCAGAGCTCCATGTGGAAAGTTTGGAGGGGATATGTAGATGTTTTTGATCTGCATGAATGAACATATAACGCCACAGCATTGTGGCGATGACTCATGAAAGCTTAGCCATTTTGCCAAAGTATTCATCTGTGGCTTCAAATGAGGATCACACCTGGAAGCTGTCTGCGATACACTACGTACGCACGACTTTGCCAGTGTGACGAGCTCCGGAGTGGACATGTCACATACCTACATACATATGTATATAGTATGCCCGTAGGGTCCAGTTACAGCGACGGGAATTGAATGGAACTGTAGGGCCAGGAGGATCTTGCGGCCGTAGGGTAGGTAGGAACGTAGGTTACCGCGCGGCTCAACCTCGGCCAAAACACGGCGGTAGCAACTCGTCCAATCAAGAAAGACTAAGGATCTTTGTTTGCCTGACTGACCCACAAGTCTTGAGCTTCAGCATTCACTCAGGCAGACTGGTTTTCTCTCGCAGTCCTTGCGCTACGTGACTTGCAACACAAGTCGCGTTTCTCGATACTTTGCGCAGGGAAGACGGGCACTCGGTGCTGGCCTTCATCTGCTCTGCGCTGACTCGTCCCCCTTCAGCTTTGGCTCGTTAATTCCTCCACCTTGATGGTCTCGAGGACGCGACTTTTCGAGCACTGAGGAGCCATCCTCAGCTGTTGACTCGGGCTGGAGAATCGACGATGGCGGCCGCAGAGCTCGACACTGGCTACATTGCCGGCCATCTTGGCCTAGACCAGCCAGTGTTGGCGAGCATCGTCACTGAACCAACCGCTGAGCTGATAGTGACGGTTTTGCGGGCCGTCGCTGCCAAGGCCCACGAATTTGATGCTCTGTACGCCGAGAAGCTACAGACCGACATTGAGCTCGAGAATGCAGTGCGGATTTCTGAGTCGAGATCGCAGACTTCCAAGGCAACTGCCGACAAGGCCTTGAAGGACGTGGAGGAGGCAAGGCAAAAGCTCAAAGAGGAAGAAACGAAGAGGCAGACGCTCGAAAACGAGGTCCAGTTTCTCAAAGCCAAGAATTCCGATCACGCGGCCGAGGTCAAGAGCCTCAATGAGAAGATTGAGACGCTGCAGTCCTCGAACCGCACCAACCTCAGCATCATAGAATCAAACAACAAGCGAGATCAGACCTTGACAGAAGAACTCACCAAGCAACACCACAGGAATGTGCAGCTTGCCCGAGAGGTCACGGCTCTGCAGCAGTCGGAACAAAACGCAAAGGGCCAGCTCAACAGCGCCAGATATCGTGAAGAGTCTTTGAAACAACAGCTTGAGCTCTCGCGTCGCAACGGCGAGTGGCTAGAAAATGAACTCAAGACCAAGAGCGAGGATTCTCTCAAGCATCGGAAGGAGAAGGGGGCCAGGATTGCGGAGCTGCAACGCGAGAGCGACGATGCAAGGTCGCAGGTTGATTCGTTGAAACGGTCCGAGCAGCAGCTTCGCGAACGACTGGATGCCATGCAAGCCAGGGCGGATGATGCTCTAGTCAAACTACAAAAGCAGGAAGGAGCATTTGCAACGACCATTGAGAGCTACAAACAAGAACTCGAAGACCAGAAAAGGCTTGTGGACATGTCCGAACAACTGAGCAAGAAGCACCAGGAGCGTGTGCGTGATCTCGAGGCCGAGAGGGAGCGCTTGAAGGACAACTACGAAAACGAGATTCGGCGAGTGCGCCTCGAGCTGGAACAGGAAAGACGCGCCTCCACCGAGATGGAGGAAAGGATTCGACAGCTGGAGGGTGAGGTGGATGAGCTGGGAAAGGATTCGACAGCTGGAGGGTGAGGTGGATGAGCTGCAGGCCCGCCTCGACCAGGCCCCCCCCCCCGGCTCCGCGCCTCAGACCCCTCGGGCCAATGGCTTGCTCGCTGGCCGTGCTGCTTCGCCCTTTGGTACGCCTGCTTCGGCCCGTGGCAAGTCGGTTGTCACGGCTACGCAGGCCATTGAGCAGCTGTTCCAAGTCAAGGGCCAGTTGGCCAGTGAAAAGAGGCGGAACCAGCAGCTTTCCGAGGAGCTCGACAACATGATCACCGCCCTCGAGGCGAAGGCGCCTGAAATCGAGGAGCTGCAAGCAGAGTCAGAAACCCTTCGGAATGAAATCGCGCGAATGTCTGAGCTGTCCCAACAGAGCTTCGAGGAACGAGACTCTGCTCGGAAGGCTGCCCGCAAAGCTGAGGGCGCACTCGCCACTGCGCAGTCCGAGGCCATCATTTTGCGAACCCAGCTCCGCGACCTCGGGACCCAGATCCAGATGCTCGTCTTCAACATCTACGCTCTCGAAAAGGGCACGGATCAGCTGACGGAAGAAGAGAAGTTTCGACTGCAGCAACTCGAGCGAGGCGAGATTACCGAAGAAGCCCTCTCGGACATGTCCGACATTCATCAATTCATTATGCAGAAGTTGGTCGTCTTCAAGGACATCAAGTCACTCCAAGCAAAGAATGAAGACTTGTTGCGCATCACGCGAGAACTCGCTGAACAGCTGGAAAGCGAAGAAGCCCTGGCTGCGAAGCACCAGGCCAAGGAAGATCATGACCGGGTCGAGAAATTGCAGCGCGAGCTGCAACACATGACCGAGGAAAGCCGATCCATCAAGAGTACAATGGAGAGCTACAAAATGGAGCGCGACATGTTCCGACGAATTCTTCAGCAACGGGGTGCCGGTGTTGACGAGGCATCTGTGATGCGAAGCTCTTTGGATGGGAGCCAACGTGCGCCTCTAGCTAGCATCGAGGGGGCCGACCAGACCGAGTCTCTCAACGAGGCTCTGCGGAAGCTGCAGTCCGAGTACGACAACTTTCGGGATGCCCAAGATGGCGTTCGCAAGGATCTGAGAACCCAGATAGACCATCTCTCGTCCGAGAAGGGCTTACTGCAGACAGAACGAGTCAAGCTGCAAGGCGAGGTCAGGCTGGAATCGGAGAGGCGAGAGATGCTTCAAAACAACTACGTCGCCCTCCAAGCCGAAAACGCCGAGCTCCAGAAGCGAGCCCAGGCCTTGTCTGAAATGGCGGCGAAGCAGGACATTCGAACCCAGCAGGTTGCTGAGGAGCTCATTGAATCAAAAGGCCTGCTTGACAGCATGCGGAACGAGACCGCCAATCTCAAGGCCGAGAAAAAACTGTGGATCGACATCCAGGAGCGGATGCGCAAGGACAACGAAAGCTTGATCGAGGAAAAGAACCGACTGAATCATCTCCTTGCCACTCAGCAATCTTTGGAGAACGAACGCAACATGTCCGAGTCTGAAAGCAGACGAAAGTCCCAGGCCAAAATTGAGTCTCTGGAACGTGATCTATCCGAAGCGCAGCGGAAGTTGTCTCAGGAGGTTGAGGAGAGCAAAAAGCTGCAGCTGCGAAAAGAGTACGAGGCCAAGGAGTCTCAAAAGAGAATCGATGATCTCATGGCCAACTTGAGCCAAATACGCGAAGAGCACGTCAAGGTCAAGACAACCCGAGACCACCTGCAGGCAAGGGCCGATGAATTGACTGCCGAACTGCGGAATGCGGAGGAACGCGTCGGCCGATTGCAGCCCCGGCCAACTCCCCGACCTGGACTTGGCGGCGACGAAAGCCAACGCCAGCAGGAGCTCCAGGCCGAGGTGGACGAGCTCAGAAACGACATTTCTGACCTCAAGCGGGATCTTGACCTGGCCCATTCCCAGCTCGATAACGCCAAAGCCCAGGTCGAGCAGTACAAGGAGCTGAGCCAGGCCAACGAAGAAGCCCTGGAAGACCTGCGAACGTCACAAGATCAATATCGGCAAGAGATGGAGTTGCTGGTTCAAGAGAAGGACAACAGGGTGAAGGAGCTGAGCCAGCGCGTCGAGGACATGTCTCAAGAACTGTCGTTTTCCAACTCGGAATTGTCGCAGTTGCGCGATTCGCAAGGCGAGGTCGCTCGCAAGTATGAGGTGGAGAAGTCTATTCTCGAGGACGAGCTAAAACGCCTGAAGGACGACAGCGCCCGACACGCCGAAGCAGCCCGATATCATCAACAGGATCTACGAGCCCAAGCAGAGATTGCCTCCAAGGCACAGCAGGACTACGAGAAGGAACTGGTCAAGCATGCCGAAGCAGCTAAACTTGTTCAACAATTGCGCGCTGAATGCAACGAGCTGAAGGCAGAGGCAGCTTCTCTGAGAGCGGAAGCAGAGTCCGCCAAAGTCACCCTTGCTCAGAGCGAGACCTCCTGGGAGGACCGCCGACAACAGCTGGAACAGGAAATGACGGAGCTGAAAGCTCGCCGAGAGGACGTCAATGCTCAGAACAAGCTTCTCCACCAGCAGCTCGAAGGCCTGACGGCCCAGGTCGCTGCTCTGCAGCAGAGAAGGCCGGGTGGCGACGACGACGAGGGCGACGACAGCGTATTGCCTGTGGACATGGGCAACGCGCTGGAGGGCCTCCGAGAGCTCAATAACTATCTACGACGTGAGAAGGAAATTCTCGAGGTTCAATACGATCTGAAGTCGCAAGAGTCGAAACGGTTGCAACAGCAAATGGAGTACACGCAGACGCAGTTGGACGAGGCTCGTCTGAAGCTGGACCAGGAGAGGATGCAATCGGCCCAGAGCGGACGCACGTCAATCACACATCAGAATCTGATGGAGAAGCTCAATGAGCTCAACCTGTATCGTGAGAGCAGCGCTGCTCTTCGCAGCGAAAACTCACATCTCAAAGATCAAATGGCGGAGAGGAACAGCAAGATCGAGGAGATGGAGGCCAAGGTGCAACCATTGCAATCGCAAATTGATCAGTTGAGCACACAAAAAGCGTACCTCGAGGAGGAAATCAAACAGATCCAGGAAGATCGAGATCGTTGGCAGAAGCGGACCGAGGGCATTCTTACGAAGTACGGCCGTGTAGACCCCGCTGAGATGGAGCAACTCAAGCAAACGATAGCCGACCTCGAGGGCGAGCGAGACGCTCTCAGAGACGCGGAGAAGCCCCTCCGGGAGAAGATCACCGAGCTCGAGGCAAGTCTCGAAAGTGAGCGACAAGGCTGGCAGACAAGTCGGGGGAAACTGGTGGATCAATTCAAGGAACGCTCAAGGAAGCTCACAGGCGAGAAGAACGAGGCTGCGCAGAGGGCTAACCAGCTCCAAGAGCAGCTCGACAAGGTCAACCAAGATCTTCAGGATGCTCAGAGGCTAGTCGACGGTGTCGGCCAGGAGAAGTCCGATCTGGAGCAGCAAATACAATCCTTCAAGCAGCAAGTGGATGAACTCCGCCAGCGGGTTGAAATCCAAGCTTCAGCTTCAGCTCAAGCTCAAGCTCAAGCTCAAGCTCAAGAGGGCAGCGAGCAAGTTCAAGCCCCGGCCTCCACCACAGCAGATGCGCGACCGGACAGAGAAAGTGCATCTGTGGAAGTGGTCAGCCAATTGGAGAGGCAGCTGATCGATGTTCGCAAGGAATTGGAGGCCGTCAATGCGCAGAAACTTGGTGCGGAGCAGCAGCTTAACGATCTCCGCACTGAGCTCCAACATGCGGTGGGCGAGCGCGACGCCGTTGCAGAAAAACTGCACGCCCTGGAGACGGCCCAGCCCATCGTTGCGGCGACTGAACCAACGACGACGACGACGACGACGACGGCGGCGGCAGCGGCAGCAGCAGAAGCAGCAGCATCAACAGACAACGGCGGCGGCGACGCGGCTGGCTTGTCTGACGAGGAGCGGAAGGCACTGGAAGAGAAGATTGCGGCAGCAGAGGCCAGGGCAGCAGAGTTTGAGCAGAAAGCCAATGAGACTGAGAGCAAGATTCAACAGACCATCAAGGAGCGGTCTGATCGAATGCGCGACACACTCAACAACAAACTCAAAGAAAGCAGGAGCAAGTTGGAAGAGGACTTCAAGAAGAAAGAGGCCGAGATCAAGCTCCGCTTCGACCAGGAGAAGCTCATCTGGCAGGCGGAGAACGCGCGAGGCAATCCAGCATCGGCCGCTCCTCAGCAATCGGCCGCCGCAGCTAAGGCCGACGAACAGCAAGAAGCACAGCAAGCACAACCTCCTCCAGCGACGGCAGCGGCAGCGGAAGCGACAGCGACAACATCGGCGACTCCTGCTACCAACGGAGCGACTGCGGCGCTTCTTTCCCAGCTGGATGACGCCGGAATCCGCCAATTTCTATCGACAAACGCCACCGTGAAGAGCGTCATTGCCGCCAACATTAAGAAGAAGGTGGAATCGGAGCACGCAAGGATGAAGGCTGAATATGAGGCGAAGATTACGTCGGCAAGAGAGCAGGCGCAGCTGATGGAATCCAAAAAGTCTACTCTCCGTATTAATATGACTGAGAACAAGCTGAAGGCATGCACGGCGAAGATTGGGGTGGTGGAAACCGCCGTCAAGGAGACACCACAGAAGCCTGTCGCGGAAGTTTGGGAGGTGGCCAAGAATGCACAGCCGGCAGCATCGACGGCACCAGGAGCTCCGGGAACGCCGGCCAAGGCCGGTCCGACGATGAAGCAGCCGCCCACGCCTACCTCTGGCACGGGCATGCCTCGCACGCCTCAACTGCCTCCGAATCCCTTCAAAGTAGCAGGCAGTGCGGGCCCTGCACCAAAAGCGAAGGAGAATCGAGCTGCGGTTGCTGTTGCTGGCGGCGCTTCCAGTCCGGCGGCGACTAAGAACCTGGCAGGGATCAAGAATGAGCCAGCCGGAGGCGCTGCTACCGCTATTCAAGGGGCCCAATCTGCTCAGTCTGCCCTACCTACCCTGCCTGTCCTGCCTGCCCAGCCTGCCCAGCCGACTCAACAGATACAGACACAGCAGGGGCAACAGGGACTAATGGCGCAGCAAGGCAAGCAGGGACAACAAGGGCAGCAAGTGCAACAAGGACAGCAGGGACAGCAGGGACAGCAGGGACAGCAGGTCCGCTCCGGCATCCCAATGCCTAGAGGTGGCGGCAGGGGCCGCGGCGGCGGAGGCGGCGGCGGCGCGTACGTGCCTCCGGGCCAGCGAACAGCCAGTGGCAGCCAAGAAGGCGGAACGGGAAGCCAGTCTGGACGTGGCCGAGGGGGCCACAGAGGTGCAAGGGGAGGCATGAATCCTGGGGCCGCCGACTTCCAGCCAGGGACGAAACGTCCTAGGGGGGATTCCGAAGCCGGAGGCGGCGCAAAGAGAGCCCGTGGATCTCACTAAAGATGAAGAACGATGGACGTGGGACCTGATTCTCGCAAAAGACGTGGTGCGAGCCCAGGACTGGAAAAAATTTGCTTCGGCACACGAAAGACTGTGCTACATCGTACTGCATAGGGAGAATTTGAAGAAGAGCTGAGCTTTGATGAGTTTTGAGGAGGTGCAGAGGCGACGGGGAAATATTTCAAGAATTGCAAAGACCTCATAAGTAGCGCGATACCAAAATGATGAAAGACTTCATTGTACACGTGCCGACATACCACAGAGATACATATTTGCGCCGACTGTATACGTGCGGCTCAGACACCTGATGAGGCCGAGGATCTCGAAAGGTTCATTGCGTGACAAGATAGAGAGAGTCTTGCTTTTTCCATTTGTTCCAGATCGTCGCTGCCTTAACAAACCCTTGACATTTGCATCTTCTTGAAAATCCTGGAGGCTATCATCAATGTCTTCCCTTTTTTTTTTTCCTTCTTCTTATTTCTTTTTTAAAAAAAACTCAAAAAATAATGCCGAGTCTGCAATTCGTACCTAGTACTTTTATACATGGAGAGATATTTGACAAGCGCGCCAGAGCAAATTGATCGCTTCAGCCAATACGAGGGGCTCCCGTCTTGGCCTAGTCTCCACTCACTTTTTTCCGGCTTTTCTTCCTTCAACTCCCAATCCGAGTGAGTGGTAGGCCGGCAACCCGCATCTACGAAAATTTGAAAAAGTCCCATTGGGGGGACCGTCTTTTTCTCCAGGACCCCCTCTTCCCCCCCCCCCCCCCCCCCCCCCCCCAATTAAGAGATTCCAAATGGTCTCTGCTCCAAACAAGCGCAAGGCTTCATCGACCACTGGGCCTGAAGCGAAGCGGAAAAAGGTGGTCGCGAACAAGGCAAAGGCCAAGAATAGGTCGTCTGGCAGAGCAGTTCTCGACGCTTCGGCCCTCGAGTGGGAAACGGTGGGCGAGGAGGATTTCGGGGGTCTGCAGGTTCTCTCGGGAGTGGACGTGGTCAGGGATGGCCGAGGGGTTCGGTTCGTCGTGAGGGACAAGGACGACAACGGGAAGAGCAACGGCCGCGACCAAGATGAACCTTTTCAAGGCTTTAGTGACGACGCTCTGGAGGGCGCGCATGTCGATTCCGGTCAAGCTGGCCATCGTCAGGGCGTCGTGGAGGGCAAGAAACGCCACCAAGAGACTGCGGGCGCGGACGGCAAGGATGAGGGGACCGAGACCAGCAAGGCCCTGGATGCGATGCCGAGGCCGATCGAAAAGAGCAAGAAACGTTCGAAAAACTCCGACCGGGCTAGCCAGAAGCCACAGAATGCCCCGGCAAACGAGTTCATGGCCTTGGCAGAAATCGAAGACGACGACAACGGCGACGAGGACGACATGGGCGAGTGGATGGCGCTGAACCTTTCGCCCAGGTTGGTGTCGGCGATTGCGAAGCTGGGATTCAAAAAGCCCACGGCCATTCAGCAAATGTCGATTCCCGAAATTCTCGCCGGAGACGACGTCATTGGCAAAGCGCAGACCGGGTCAGGCAAGACGCTGGCGTTTGCGATACCCATTCTCGAAAGGTGGCTCGAGGACAAGGAGAGACTGGTGGTCCCAGCAGGAGATCCAGCAGGAGAGCAGGGCGAGCGGCCGAGGGAGCAAAAGATTCCCACGGCTCTTGTTCTCAGCCCGACGAGAGAGCTGGCCAAGCAGATTGGCGATCACATCAAGGCCTTGTGCCATGGTCTCGCCTCCTCATCGCCCTACGTCTGTGTCGTCACCGGCGGCCTGAGCATCCAGAAGCAGCAGCGCCAGCTGGAAAAGGCCGACGTGGTGATTGGCACCCCCGGCCGTCTGTGGGAGCTGCTCGAAGGCGACGCGGCCCTGCAGGAGCAATTCACCAAGATCAAGTTCCTCGTCATTGACGAGGCCGACAGGCTGTTCAAGGCCGGCCAGTTCAAGGAGGCCGAAGACATCATCGGCGCCCTGGACAGGCGGAACCCCGAAGAAGCAGAAGACGGCTCCGATTCGGGCGACTCGGACGCCGACGATGCGCGAGAGCGACAGACGCTCGTCTTCTCGGCCACCTTTGACAAGGACTTGCAGACCAAGCTTGCGGGCAAGTCCAGAAGCTCCAAGTCGTTGGGGGGCGGACCCGACTCGGAAAAGATGGCATATCTCATCAAATGCCTCAAGTTTCGGGCCGAGCCCAAGTTTATCGACGCCAATCCCGCGAGCCAAATGGCAGCCAACCTCCGCGAGGGCTTGATTGAATGCGGCGCCATGGAAAAGGTAATATTAAAAATAAGTTATCACCCCGACCACCCCTGGCTTTATTTTCACTTTCATTTTTGTTCTTGTTTTGATTGTCTTTTCCTTGCAACTCTTCAAGCTGACGCCCGCCAACTCCCAGGATCTCTATCTCTACACGGTGCTCCTGCTGAATCCCGGCCGCCGCACCCTCGTATTCACCAACTCCATCTCGGCCGTGCGGCGCATCACGCCGCTCCTGCAGAACCTCAACCAGAACGCAATCCCTCTGCACTCGCAAATGATACAAAAGGCCCGGCTGCGGTCGTTGGAAAAGTTTGCAGCCGCACGATCCTCCATCCTCGTGGCGACGGACGTGGCCGCCCGCGGTCTCGACATCAAGCAGGTCGAGCAGGTCATCCACTACCACGTGCCGCGCGCCGCAGACACGTACATCCACCGTTCTGGCCGGACGGCGCGCGCCGACCGAAGCGGCGTGAGCATCATCCTCTGCTCCCCGGACGAGGTTGTCCCCACGAGGAGACTCGGTGCCAAGGTGCATGCGGACCGCGCATCGGCAGGCAGCAAGACACAACAAGCCCACAACCAGCATCATGTCATCGAAACCTTGCCCATTGACAGAAAGATTGCGTCCCGGCTGAAGCCGCGCGTCGACCTGGCCAAGAAGATGACGGACGCGGTGCTGGCCAAGGAAAAGGCCCACAGCGACGACCAGTGGCTCCGAAACGCCGCGTCGGAACTTGGCGTCGACTACGACTCGGGCGAGTTCGAGGCCACGGCCGCCGCGGGCTGGGGCGCAGGTGCGTCCCGGGGCGGAGGGCGACGGCGCAAGGAGAAGGAGGCCAGGGCCCTGACCAAGGCCGAGATGGCCGCCCTGAAGGCGCAGCTGAGGCACGAGCTGAGCCAGAGGGTCAACCTGGGCGTGAGCGAGAGGTACATTGCCGGCGGGAGGGTGGACATGGCCCAGCTGCTGAGGGAGAGGGAGAGCTGCTCCGTCGCTGGAATTTTCTTGGGAGGAGGAGATAACCTGGGTCTTGGACTGTAGTAGATGACGTATCATCATTGCCCTGGCAGAGCGACCGACTTTGTGACGACTTGGTTTGAAACTCTGGAGCGCGCGCCGCCCTGTCAAGCGCATCAAAGAAAAACAAAATAACATGTTGGAGGATGGAGACGCCCAACATGGATCCGTTCAGTTCAGTTCAGCCCAGGGGATGAACCTTGGTACGTTTTGGCGTGGACGACGGGCAACAAACAGCCAGCCAGCCAGCCAGCCAGCCAGCCCCTTTACATATAGAAAAAACATAAAAAAAATGGATCCCAGACGGACGTTCAACAGCGCACATCAGTAGGGAAACAATGTGCACATACCATAGATTGCAAGAGTGGCATCTACAGTTCAATCTCTACACTGCCGTGGTCTCCGTCTGTGCTGAGCAGCGGAATGGCTCTCCACGCCTCGTTGCCCGTGCTGTTGCTCAGCATGGCATCGTAGGCCTCGTGGCGGACCAGCGAGTGACCTTGCGACAGGGCGGAAGCGATGGACGCGTCTGTCCCTTGCGAGTCTGCTTGCGTCGGCGACGCGAGCACTGCCTCGGGTGGGCTTTCCGGACCTGCATGTCGCCCTGCAGAATCAGTGGCGGTGTCCCGACCCCGGGCCCCGGCGAGTATCCTGCGAGCATTGTCCTTGTCGACGGACATGTTGTCGAAGCTCGCGTCGCTATCAGAGGTACGCTGTGAGTCGGAAAGACGTCTCTTTTGGTTTCGAAGCCGTTGCCGTTGCTCCTCCAGCAAGGGACCCATTTGTTGGTCGTGCTCGAATATCTGCTCCGAGCAGCATTGGCCAAATAGCAATCTGACGCTCGCTCCTGGAGATGGACGCGTTGCACTGTTTTAAGCTTCCTGGACAATATGCGCTTGTTGGTAGGTTCTCATCGTACCTCTGTCTATCCACCTTTGGTCTACAGTGCATGGCCAAATGTCCTTGGGACGGAAGAGTGCGGCCAAATGGCAGAGCTCGGCGTGGGGAGAATGCCTTGCAAAGGGAAACAGAATGGCTCGAGGCAGACCGTCAGCTCGTGCGCTGTCTCTGAAAGCAGTCCCTCTGGGTGCGGGCTTGTTGCCAGATTGCTCCGTAACCAGGGACTTGAGCAGAGCGTTCACGTCGGCGGACATTTCGTCGCCAAACTCTTCCATGTTCAGTTTCAAGCCGAGATCCCTTCCGTGAGCTGCCTTGCGTTTCAAGGCGCTGCTGATGTCTGCTCTCGTATGACTGCCAGGTGACAGGCTGTGTGCATCTTTAGCTGCGAGCGACCTCGGACCATCCGACTCGGTAGTGGCGGCGGCGGCAGCGGATAGACACTTACTATGCCGTCAACTTCTCGATGTCGTCGTCCGTGATCCAGCTGAGATCGGCTTCGCGAGAAAAGTCGGTGCCGCCACCACCGACACCGACCTCGTCGATCGTCTCTCCGCCTGGAAGACGACACACGACTGGCCTGATAGACACCACATCGGGGCGCTTGGCAACGGGACACATGTTGGCCTTTTCACAGCTGTGTATGCGCACGTTCTCGTCGGATGTGAGACAGCCCGGTTGCTGTGTATTGCCACAAATGTGGCCGTTCAAGGCCGCCATGCCTACTGCAGAGTGATAGTCGGGGGAGAAAGGATCGTGAGAGGACCGGCTTTTGAGTGATTGGAAAATGCGGAGTTTGTAATCATCCACGTGAATCTATAAGCAAGAAAAAGTCGGTCAAAAAATGACATCACTGGGAATGGGTCATCGTCGGCCTTACGCGAGAACCTAGAGCTTTCGAAAGAGCAATCCATACGTCCTCGTAGCCAAACGTCCAGGCCTGAAAGTGAAAAATGGTGTCTACTGGGTATTTGCTGGCCTGAGCCAGCAGGTACGCTGTGCCATCCGCTTTGGTCTGAAATGGCAAATCGTCAATGACCGAGGTGTCAATGTACAGCTTGTCCAGGCGTTTCAGGCCGCATGTGTACTCGAGGAGGATCGGATTCCGTGCAATGGAATTGACGAACCAAGGTTCTGCGCGAACGTCACCAGTGTAGAGCACAGCCTTACCCTGGCCTTCCAAGACTACCAGTCACATGAGAAAACAAGTAGGTTAATGTATATGACTGAGAACGCTGACATTGCCACTCACGAAACATGGTAGATCCGGGACAGTGATTCGCATCAAAGAGCGTGACCTGGATACGATAACCAGGCCGCAGCTCAATCGTCGTGGGAGCTTCTAGGGGCAAGGCTTTCTGCACAAAAAAAAAGAGGAGGGAGAAGATGGGGGGGCAGCATATTAGCGACAAGGAAAGCAACTCATCGTTAGAGATTGTGTTTTTGGGGTACCATGCCAGAAGTTTGCGGAGGTGCTTATAAGTTTGCTGCCGTGCTTCCAGTATACCGCGGACATGGTTGATCCTGCAGGTGAACCTCTCCAAGCGGAGCAGAATTTCCCTCGTTGCTGAGGAGCAGTACACGCTTGACAACAGTCAGCCCACTCGAACGTAGAGACTCGATCGGGATCCAAGGCAAGTCACTCACAAAGTCGAACGCAACGACTCCAGGCCGGCGAGATGGTCGCTGTGGACGTGACTCAAAAAGCATGCCAGCGGCGGGAGGTGGTCTGGGCTTCTCCGGAAGAAATCGACTTGGGAAATGTGTCAGACGCATAATTTTCCACCAGCTGCTGAAAGTCTCGCGAGGATGGTTCGTGAAGCACACACATACTTCTGATTTCTGGAAACTCAGCCACGATTCCGTTGAAGGTCGACATGATGGCAAGGATCTTTCTGCTGCGTGAGGCCCTGCCGAGGTGTCGATGGCTCGGATGAAGCCGCAGCCCCCCCCAATGCACTCGTTTCAATAGAAGAACCGGAAAGACATCATGGCTCGTGCTCGAGACTTCTTCTGGGGGCCCTATAAGAGCAAAGGCTCGACAAAGGGGATGGTCCTCGACGCTCCAAAGCTACCTACTACCTAGGACATGGTTGACTGATTGACTCACGATTCACGGATTGAGAATGTGCCAAAAACGCGAAACCCGCACTGTGGGCCCACAGCCGGCCCTTTCAGACCTCGTCGATGAGAGCCGCGTCATTTCTGCTCGCTCACGGAAACAACGAGTCAGTTAAGTCTATATTCCCGACAACCGACCATGCAATTCAATGACAAACGGCTGTCAAACTCGCAAGCATGTCCTGTGCGCCCTCTTCGAACGTCACCACGTCTGCCATCAACCAGTCTGGCGTGGCGACTCTGTCATTGGCGTCGTCGGCCTGACGAAGCAGCCTGGCAGGTTGGGGGCTGCGTTTCTCTCACGACGGCACATCTTGATGTCGACGTGCGGACTGATCAAGGAGCCATCAGCCAACGAATGTCACCTTCGTACCAAAGATGCGCTGCATAGAAAGCTGGCCGTTTTCAAGCTTCATGTTCAAGCTGAGAGGAGTCATGGCTCAAGATTTCCATCGAGAACAGCAACTGCGACGGACCAAAATATCATTGAATCACGCCAAACACTTCATTCCATCGTGCCATCGTGCCATCATGCCATCATTTCTATTAAGAATACATTGTATTTGTAGGACGAGGCCGTCTGTTTGCCCCATCCTCATTGTTGCAAAATCGCAAAGTCCCAACCGCTCCGGGCCGCGCGTGGCTGTTGCAGATTGTTCTTCAACCAGCACCTGTGGTCAATCCCAGCATCTCCTGCCACCACGCCCCAGCTGCAACCCGTACAGTCCGGATATCCAGCACAACTGTTTATGCAGTCCTGCATGCTCGCCGTCGAGATGATACCCAAATCAGTGGCCCCTCCTTCGCCGCTGTAGTCGATCCCGCAGATGCGCAGAAATGTCTTGCTGCTTTGGGCAACTTGATATGTCGTGCCGTTAGCGCCTGGGCAAGCAGACGAGCCAAGTTGGGCAGTGTCTGTTGGTTGCGCGCTGACTGTTGATGAAGTCGTTGTTGGCGAGGCGCTTGCTGCCTCTGGCGCATTTGAGGACTGGCTCGTCCCAACTCCCACACCAACGCCCACAGCGATTGCCACGGCCAGTGACGCGGCACAGACGATGATCCAGAAAATTCTTCTTCGCAAGCCGCATATTGTCGATGCCGTTGGGATCGGCGCCGGCGGTGCCACGTGATCGTAGCTGCTCTTCCTGAACCAAGAAGCTTCTTTCGAGGGGATGGTGCTTGAATCCATCCGGCCGCGATGGATGCCATTTGTGGGCGGAGGAGGCGTGACCTCACGATAGAAGATCATTCGTTCTGACCACTGGTTCATTTCTTGGGCGTCAGCCCATGACAGATCGTCGGCGGCCCCTGGTCTGGTGTCGAAATGCCTTGGATCATCGGATTGCAGGTTGAACGGATAAGAGAGCGTGCGGTCCAGCGTCGGGTCTTGTGAACCATTGTCCCGGCCCGTAGCCATGGCGACACCCGTCCCAAATTTTGGTCGAGCATTGGCTGGATGAAGGGGAGAAGAGGAAGAATTCTTGTTATATCCGAGGTGAGAACGACTCCATTTGATTGACTGACTCGAGTCTTTCCTACTTGACCAACCTCACACTCTTTGAGCAATTTGCCTTGTCGACGAACGAGTTGAACTTTGCGGACGACAATTGGCCCTTATCAACATTCTCTTTGGGGGTTTTCTTTGGCCATACGGTCTCACACGCGGCGAAAGGTTACAAAAAAACATGTTTCCCTCAGCGTGCCTCATTTTGCCCTCTCAGAACTCGGTTCGGCTCCTGCCTTTCCTGCCTCTTGCCTATCCGCTTGCCTACCCGCCTGCGCACCTGCCGAGTCATGGCAGCAAACATGAAACGGGCATCACGTGAGCTATGGTTCGCTCGCTTTTCCGTTCCTTTCCTTTTCTATTCCCTCTTTCTTTCTTTTTTTTTCGGCTCGGGGCCGAGCGCATCTTGAAGAAAGGCTGCGCCCGCACCCTTGCACCCTGTCCCGGTTGACAGCTCCAGCTGTATCCGCCCGTTTATTTCAAAGATGGATTGCGATTGCTCCATCTGGTGGATACCGTCTGGTCAAGGTTCTGTACTTGAGTACAATGTACCCGTTGTACTTCCCAAACCGACTGCCTTGTGACAGCTGGTACCTCGATGAAGTAGGCGTCGATGCAGATGACGGTAGCGCCTATCGACACGACTGCAGCAGGAGGGTTAGTCTTCTTTCAGCATGCCGGCTTGTTGCGATGAACGGACAAGTCTTGGCACTGCTCCCCCCCCGCTCCCCCCCG
>JMQE01001547.1:0-17257 GCA_000731825.1 Hypocrella siamensis | reverse complement strand
TTTTACTTTATTTCAAAAAAAAAAAAAAAAAAAGTGAAACAAAATTAGGGCAAGATGATGTAGAAAAGGTGACGCTTGTATTTGTGATGCAATATATCGCTAATTGGACCAAATAATAAAGAGTCCATCTAGATCGTAGACTACGTGGCTTGATGTGAGAGAGTACGGTACAAAGACAATATGCCTGCGCGTCGTATAATCATGATTCTCTCACGTCAGCGTTTTCCTGAACCCCTGATATGCCTGCTGGATATCTAACTCAAGCTCTCGGGCCTGCTGCTCGCCCAGCTCATCCGACGCCTTCATCTGGTTGAGCGTGATGAGCCACTGCACAATCTTGCCCCTGTTCTCAAAGTCCTGGTCTGTGACGCGGTTGACTGACTGGATCACGTCGGACAGTAGCGGGTGCAGCTGGTCTTTGGAGAGCATGCCGAGCTTGACGGCGTCGAGAAATGTGATAAACTCCTGGGTTGCCTCGAGAATGAGCACGCCGCTGGTCCCGTTGCCAGCCGAGGAAGCTTGCGGGCCCGGGGCGGACGAGGAGGCCGTCACCGTGGTCGACGGCATGCCTACCCGAATGCGCTCCGTGGCACGGGGGACCTGAAGCTGCGTATCGGATCAGCGTCTTTCTTGGCCCGACTCAAGAGTCCATGGGAGAATTGTGGAGTGGTGCGACAAACATCCCACTTGGCCTTGAACTCTTCCAGGCCCTGAAACTCTCTGGCTATCGTCTCGTCTTCGAGGAGCGCCTTGTACTGTCGCAACGACCGTTCGCAAATCTCGGTATATTCTACTTCGGGTATCGCGTCCTTTAGAAACGCTCGCTCCAACTGGTCGAGGGTGACGATGATACTGAACAGCTCGGCAAGAGAGTCCTGCAAGTCGCGCTCCTCCGGGGTCTCGGCGAGCTTGACTTCCTGTCGCGGGAACGGGACATGAGTATACAATACATGGACATGAAAAGGGTAGAGCTTGGACGAATAGGTAAAGATACCTCATCGAGATTGATGGTGGCCGAGAGATTGGAGTTTGGTACATAGCTGTGCGGCGTTGGCGCATAGCCTTGCCGAGGTATCATGGTTTCAAGATGTGACCGTGAATTTCTATGGACGAGTGGGCAAGCTCGCACCAAACCATTATGGTGGGGGGAGTGACGATACAGGGACTATAATTTGCAAGGGTTGTTTGGCAGAAATGGATTGACCGCCTACCCGGTGTGGATTGTGGGGTGCCAGCATATTTATCGATAAACGGAATATTGGAGATGGACCAAAAAAAAAAAAAAAAAAAAAAAAAAGAGAGAGAGCAAGAAACAAGAAATGCCCGGCGCAGGGTAATGTGAGCTGCAACTTGTCAAAAATCGCCAGCTTCATCCTGCCACCACCATTCATGGTGCAACGCTGCCGGCCATGGGTCCCGCAAAGAAGAATTTCAAGGCGACGAAAAAGTTTGAGAAGAAACACCTGCGAGGGGTGCTAGAAAAAAGAAAGGAAGTCGCCAAGATAAAGCAGCGCCAACAGATCAAGGAGAAGAAGCAGGCACGGAAATCCAAGGACTCCGAGTTCCTCAAAGGGTCTCGGTCCGCTCAAGATGACCCCTCGTCCTCAGGCAAGCCCAATGGCTCGAGGAACAAAAAAAGTGGCGAGATGAGCGTCGACGATTTCTTCCAAGGCGGATTTGACGACATCATCGACGCCAAGGCCGGCAAGCTCGGCAAGCGAAAGAGAAATGGCATCGAGGAAGATGGCAAAGAGGCCGACCTGAATACTGACGGAATTGAGGAGCCTGCTGCAAGCGAGAGCGAAGAGGACAGCGACAACGAAAACGACGAGGGCGGGATGAGCAGAGAAACCATGGACAATTTGATTGTGAAGGATCCAGACTTTTACAACTATTTGAAAAGAAAAGATCCCGAGCTATTAGACTTTGACGACAACACCGACCTGGCGGAGATTGACGAACTGAGCGGTGGTGAGGAAGACGAAGACGACCAGGCAGAAGATGAGCAACCAAACAAGAAGAAGAGAAAAAAGTCAAAGACGTCTGCGGGAGAAGATGAGAAGGACGAGGAAGAAGAAAAGGTTAAAGACGCGTCCTCGCAGGACAAAGAGCTGACACGCTCGACAGTCGCTTCTTGGCGCAAGGCCATGGAAGAGAAGAAGTCCTTGCGAGCTGCCAGACAGGTTGTGCTGGCCTTTCGATGCGCGGCGCACCTGAACGAAGATGATCAAGAGGGCGAAACTCAGCAGCGGTGGACAATCAACGACCCCGAGGTCTACAACGATGTTCTCGTCCTGGCCCTCAAACAAATGTCCGTCGTCATGAACCACCATCTTCCTGTCAAGGAATCAGCCTCGGGCAAGGTACACGTGCAGACCGAGACCAAGAAGTTCAAGACGCTTTCGCTCCTTCTCAAGTCGTACACGTCGTCCATGATGCATCTTCTCGGCACGCTGTCCGACGACAAGACGCTGAAGCTGACCCTGTCGGCCATCACGCCCCTGCTGCCCTACCTGCTGTCGTTCAAGAAGCTCATCAAGGCGCTGGCCAAGGCCGTCGTCAACTTCTGGGCCCAGCCAGCCAGCTCGGAAACTACCCGGGTCACGGCCTTCCTCGTGCTCCGTAAGCTCGTCGTCATCGGCGACAAGGGCATCCGTGAGACGGTCCTCAAGACCACGTACCAGGGCCTCGTGCAGGGATGCCGCGTCACCAACCACAACACCATCCAGGGCATCAACCTCATCAAGAACTCGGCCGCCGAGCTCTGGGGGATCGATCCCGCAGTCGGCTACACCACGGCCTTCAGCTTCATCCGCCAGCTGGCGATCCACCTGCGCAACAGCATCGTCAACAACAAGAACGACTCGTTCCGCGTCGTGTACAACTGGCAATTCACCCACTCGCTCGACTTCTGGTCCTGCGTGCTCTCGGAGCACTGCTCGCCTCTCAGGGAAGCCGAGTCGGGCAGGGAGAGCCAGCTCAGGCTGCTCATCTACCCGCTCGTCCAGGTCACGCTTGGCGCCATGCGTCTCATCCCTACGGCCATCTACTTCCCGCTCCGCTTCCACCTCGTGCGCGCCCTCCTGCGCACCTCGCGCGCCACCGGCACCTACATCCCGCTCGCATCCCCCATGCTCGAGATCCTGACCTCGGCCGAGATGAAGAAGCCGCCCAAGGCGTCCACCCTCAAGGCCTTTGACTTTCGCGTCGCCTACAAGGCCCCCAAGTCGTACCTCCACACCCGCGTCTACCAAGACGGTCTCGGCGCCCAGCTCGTCGAGCTGCTCGGCGACTTCTTCCTCATGTGGTCCAAGTCGGTCGCCTTTCCGGAGCTCGCGCTGCCAGTCATCATCCAGCTGAAGCGGTGGATGAAACAAGCCCGATCCAAGGGCCACGGCAACAAAAATGCCAAGCTCACGTCCCAACTCCTCCTCCTGGTGCAGAAGCTCGAGGCCAACGCCAAGTTTATCGAGGAGCGTCGCGCCAACGTCGACTTTGCCCCCAAGGACCGTGCACAGGTCGAGGCCTTCTTGAAGGACCTCGACGTCGCCAAGACGCCTCTGGGCGCGTATGTCGTTGCGCAGAGGACAGCTCGTCAGGAGACGGACAAGATGTTGGAGGAGGCGAGGAAGCACGACGATGCGAAGAGAAGAGAGGGCGAGTTGGATGTGGATGGCATGGCTGACGGGGCTAGCGAGGACGAGGAGAATGACGATGATGTCGACGACGAAGTAGAACAAGACGACGACGACGAAGAAGAAGAGGAGGAAGAAGACGAAGAAAACAGTGATGAATAAAGGGCAAACGCGTATCATCACACGCCGTCAAGTTCCAAATTGCCCGACTAATATACTTTCTTGTCAATCCATCCGTTTCTCTGTCCCTTTTTGCTACTCTTTCTCTTGGTTCTTCTGTACTTTCTTTTTCTTTTTGTGAGCCATCATGGCTCTACAACGGGGCATCCAGGACAGAAATGTGAAAAACTTGTGTTCATTGAATGATGCTGCTCAACGCACTCGCTTCGCGCGTAGTCCTGACCTTGACGCAATGCATGCATGGCAAAGTGTACCTGAAAACGTACCCAAACTCTGATGACCTAGAAACTCCAAGAAACAAGTTGATGCCCGGCGCAGACCGACCAGAAGCACTGACAAAGAATAAAGGCATGCCTAGGGCCAAGGAAGAAGAGAAGAAAATCAAAATCTCACATCCATCCCTCAACGCCAATGTCACTCCAAGAACTTGCGTGGTGCGCATCTCGACATGAACGATACAAACATGATTCTAAACACCACCGACACCGTATCCAGGCCTCCTTCCATAAGGATCCTTGAGTGTGCTTTCAACAAATGCTTTCGAGTCAATGCGTTTGACAGAGAAGAAAAGGAAAGAAAAAGAAAAAGTGATGATGAAACTCATGCACAATAAACGCATAAGCGTCCTTCTCATACTTCAACCGTCTCTTGGATGCCCTCCCACGTGAGCTGTTCGCTGACCCCAGCCACGTCTCGAACCGTCATGCCAGTGATGTTGAGTACCGTCATCTCAACCTCCTCCTCCGTCATCACTTGGCCGGCTGCTTTTTGGCCCTCCAAAACGTCGTATAGACTGTAAATCTGATCATTTTTGACCTCCATGCGCTTGAGAAGCGTGCGGATCGACTCGGCCAGGCTCAATCTGTCGCGACGGGCAATGGCTTTGTCGCTGCTGTTGTATTCTGCTTGGAGGCGAGCGGATTCCATTTGGAGATGCCTTGCCTCATCCTCTAGCCCTTTGATGACGAGTGCAAGAGCATGGCCAGGCGATTGCACTGGTCGCATTGTCGGGTCATCTCCTGTCAAGTTACGATCTGTAACGGGAAGGGGCCGAGGAACGCTGACACGCTTCTTGCCGGAAGCCGCCTCCGAGGCCGAGACGGTACCGCTATGGGAAACGATTCGACTGCAAACTATGCAGTTGCGGCAATTGTGCTCGCATAATCGATCCAGGACACGACGCGCGTCTGTGGAGAGGGCTGGACATGCCTCGGCACCTTTTGATTTATTGCTTGTCTTGGTAACCTCGACATCCGTGGTATGTCTCTGAGCAGCGCGGGATTGGCTGCCTCGCCGTGACACATTGCTTTGGCAGGTCGCATCGCGGCTGTGCGATTGAAACTGCACGTCCTTCAGCGAAAGGTTCAGCGAAATAGCCGCATCCTGGTTTGTGTAGTCCTCAGAGTGAAAGCCTCCCGTGGTGTCGTCATGTTCGTTTGCCAGATCAAACTCGGCCGTGAAAGGGGCCCTGGCTGGACGCTGGTCCGCCTGACGGCGCTTGCTGCCTTGGTTCGCCGTGTTGCCGCTGATCTTATTCCGGGGAGCCGACTTTTCGGGAATGGAGAAGGCAACGCCTTTTGACCCTGCCCGCGGTCTGCTTCTAGATCGCTGTCTGCTGTGGCTCTCGCGCCTCGACATCTGCCGGGCTTCCCGCTCCAAGGTCACTGTGTAGCCATGAGAAGTGACTTCAGGCAGAGTGGGCATCTCCTTGCTCTCCATCGCCTCTGCAGCGTGGGATTCTCCGGATTTGGCCGTCATGTCGGGCACCAATGACGCCGAAGTCAAGTTCTCCTCCGTTTCCTCATCGGCACCTCCACGTCTGCTGTCCACGTAAGACGGCCTGCTTCGGTCGACCTGTTGCTTGAGCAAGTCCAACTCTTCCTTCATTCTCAGGTTCTCCTCATGCAAGCTGTGCACGCTGCGCTCGAAGCCAGAGTTTTCGCGTCGCAAGACTTTATTGTCGTTGAAGTATTTTTCATTGTGTCGAACCAGGCTTGCATTGTCTTCCTCGAGAGCAGACTTTTCTTGCGTCTTGGCGCGTACTTTGGCACGCAGAGTCTCTATCTCTTCACGTGCTGCGTCAATCTCGTGCTGTAGCCCGTCGATATTCTCATGAAGGTCCGCATTCTCCCCCACAAGCCTGTCGTTGCTTGTACGGAGGGTCCTATTCTCTGCCGACATCTGATCGTCGCTACGACTGTGCTTGTTGGAGCGGAGTGATTCAATCTCATCACGCAAGCGTTTTTGCTCGTTTCGGAGGTGCTCATTTTCCGAACGTAGGGACGAGTTCTCGATCTCCAGGGCATCGTGACTACGCTTCAGTGTCGCGAGATCTCGGCGCAAGGCGTCGTTGTCCTGTCTTATCTGGTCGGCCGACTCTAGCTGTTTCTGGGAAGTTGACAGCTCCTTTTCCCGAATACTCAATTTTCTGGTCAGCTTGCTGATATCCTCGCAAGCCTCCTGCAGTCTGTATATGGCTCTGTCGCGTTCATGAGCAATAGACTCGCTTTCGATGCCATTTGTGCTCATTTTGCGAGACGCTTCGTCCAAACGTGTTTGCAATGATGCAACCTCTGACTCCAGCCCTAAACGTACTCAGCTCGTCAGTGTTTGTCTTTGTTTTCGCAAGCCTTTCCTGCGGACTGGGCGCGGGCTTACTGTTCCTTTGAGCCATCAATTTTTCACTCTCATCGAAGCCGACGTGAGTTTTGCCACGTCTCAGCTGAGCCTCAAGCCTTTCTACCTGAATCTGCAAGCCTTCGGCATATTCTTGCACTTTGTCATGCGCAGCTTGCAAAGAGACTATCTCATCCCGGATCATATCCATGGAGACAAAGATCTTTTCCTCATCCTCGGGGATTTTGATACCGTCGACTTGGACGTGCATCTGACCTGCGGACCTTTCGCGGCGATCATGAACCTTTCCATTTTTGACCAAGATTGGCACCCCATTCTTCATGGAGCCGCTGAATTTGAGAGTGCCGGTCACAAAGTCACCGAGGTGAGAGATATCCGGCAAGAAGAATGATCGTACATTAGACGCGTTGTGGCCGGGACTTGCCAAGGATGCGGGAGAGCCAGGGACTGCGGTTAGGCTAGACCTGGCCGAGGACACGTTGGGAGAGTCGTGGCGATTATTGATGGGGCTGGACGAGGGTTTCTGCAGATGATTCAATGCTTCCGCCATGGATGATGGACGTTGCTCCATCACGACTGGCTCTGAAGGTGCTCGGCTATGCGCCTTGGACACTGTGCTCTTACGCTGCAGAGACTTGGTGGTTCCATAATATGACACAGGCCTTGCCGGGGTTTTATCAAGGACGGAGGAGACATCCGACTCATTGTCAGCACGAGGCTGCATCTCAGCACGCGTCTTGGTGGTGGCCGACCAGATATCTCGAGTGGAGTCGTCCACTGTTAACTTGACATTGGACTTTTGCGGCCTGTTGTTCTCTTTGTGTTGTGATTTCCGAGAGAGACTTTCCATGGCATGGTCCAAGGCGGGAGCGGCGATGTTCGGTTTGGGTTTCGAGTAATGTTGGGGCCACTTGTGGTGCGCGGCTTCCCAATTGACGGGGAAGTTCCTCGGAGCCGTCACTCGAGCAATGTCGTCGTTCAGTCTGCGCGTCGATTCGCCTTCGGGGTCGGAGAAGATGGACGACACGGTGACGGTTCCATGAGAGCCAGTGGAGGATGGAGGAGAGTTGAAGGGATTGACGCGATTGGCATCCATTTCTCTAAGAATGCGCGAGCGATACCGATGCACGGCGTCCGTCTCCATGGCTCTGCTCTCGATGCACGCGATGCACGCGATGCACGCAACGCGAGCTCAGGAGTCGACGACGGGAAAAGTATCTACCTGATGCAAGGTATTGATTGATCTAGAGAGTTCGCTTTGTACACACGGCGTTTGGAGCAGCGCGTCTGGAACAGAGTCGGCAGTCAATTTGACATGGCCTGGTAAGGCCTGGCAGCGTCTGGCAGCGTCTGGCAGGAGCAAGTCAAACGCGTTGCGCCTTTCTTGATATAAAAAAAAAAGTAGTGTTGGCATAGATGCCTGTTTAGGACGGAAGTAAACAAACCACGGGAGGACGAGGGGCTCCACAGGAAGCGCTACGACAGGGATTCCAGGCGGGACACCACACCCATGTCTGGAGGTCTGGAGACATGTCTTGGGTGGGAAGAGAGTTTGCAGAGAGGTTTGTGTCTCCTCCTCATGATCAAGGTAAATTTTGAAATGCACACACATTTTGACCATAGAAAATTCAAAGAATACTAACTTTTAACTGATATTGGGTTCTGAGTCAAAACCCGATTTTAACTTCATAAAAGGCTTTATTAAGATTTCGGTATACTCATGCTGCTTAGGCAAATATGTGAGCCTGTACGGATGCATGTTTGGTGTCCCCTGTACGGAGTAGGGCCGCTCTACAAGCCGAGGGACTCGTCAAAAGCCACCTTCAGCGGCTCTTAGGTTAAACCCTGTTCTCCCGGCCATGGCAACCGCTGTGTAGCAGCAATAGCGGCGCAAGCGATGGCGGAGATGGCGGAGATGGCGGCACAAGTGGCTGAGCACGGAGAAGGGGTGGGTAAGTGCTAGACACAAAAAGACCACAAAGAGGACAAAGAAAAAAAATCTCGACTCATCGCATCAGACCTGTGGGTAGCTGTCTTGAGTCCGCAGCTGGATACATGACGATGGAAATGTAGGTAGAGCGTTGGGAGTGGGGAATACAAGCAGACGACTCAGTGCCTGGCTTATTTGACGAACGACATTCTCCAAGGACAGAAAGTCAGGTTACTTCGTAGTATTGCACGTGTGGCAATAGAATTGCCCAATTGCCGGACGCCGATGCTGAGGAACGTTTACTGAGCTCAAAGCTTGCAGACATCCAGACTGTCATCAAAAAGCCGCTTGACTTCAGAATTGATTATGTAATAAGCTTGCTTGAGGTTAGTCTGGCTGTGCAGATGCACGCCAGGTTGCGCAGGCTTCATTTACTTTTCTTACTCTTTCTCCTTCGTATTCCGCATTTCGGATGTAGAGCAGTTCCCAGTCTGGACGCATGCATATCTCGAGGATCCATGAGAATCGGTAGCTTCCCCTGAAGCCATGCATGACCGACCGTCGATATACAGACAGTATTACCCCTGAGGCAGCTGAAGCAGGGAATAGGCTCGGGAATAGGCTCGGGGTTTCCCTTCTCACGCGTACAAATGCAAGCTCCATGCCACCAAGCTCGTGTGTCGGACAGACGGAGCAGCTGCCACGTCCAAAGACGTCGTCAGGGACTCATGGTGCCGGTGCAAAGCCAGAAAGGCCATTAGATCTGCCTCTGTCCCTGCTCCGTGTCGTGCAAAATGCAAGCCTCGTCACTTTTCGCCAGTTTTGGCGTCTTGCTTCACTCGAGTAGCCTTGTCTCGGCGACCGATATATCCAGGAGCGAGCCTGAGCCTGCAGCATGCTCTGTCTTCCATCAAACGGTACCCTACCATTGCCGGTCGATGGCAGACAGCTTTGCGGACGTTGGAGCTGTCATGAAAACTTCTGTCAGTGATGCGACCGTGCTCGAGGAGGCGTTCAGCGCCCTCGCGGTTCTGCAGAATACCTACTTTGAGCCCGTCAACGGCACATGGCCGACGTCCATTGACTGGACCGGGGCAGTCGTCGAGACCATCCTGTCTGGTACGCTTAACAGCATGACCAAGTCACTCGATACAGCAGTTCAAGGCCATGATTGGATTCAGAAGGAGACTCTGATATCTTCCGTCTTCGCCCATATCACGCACTCATTCTTTGGGCAGAAGGCCGTCGGCATACTGGACGAGGTAAGTAGACAGACATTCATTTGCTGCAATTTGGCGCTCTTCGCTAATCCGCATCGTGTTAGGCTTACGACGATGTGCTGTGGGTGGTTCTTGGCTGGCTCGAGGCCATTGAGTTTGCACGGCTTCACTCGGCACTGCATCATCCAGATAAGGAAGAAGAGTGTCTGAGAGTACCTGTAGATCTGGACGCAGCCCTCGGCACCGTTTCCTGGCATGGTTCCCGTTGGCTATGCACATTCGCCCAGCGCGCTCGTGCGTTCTGGGACTTTGCCACGCATGGCTGGGATACCAAACTCTGTCATGGAGGCATGATATGGAACCCGAGGCTGACGCCTTACAAGAACGCCATCACCAACGAGCTCTGGATTGCGGCATCCATTTCCATGTACGAACACTTCCCTGGTGACAAATTCAATGAAACTTGGGTAGCAACTCAAGGCTTCTCAAACGACACTGCCGTGTACTTGAGCGCCGCCGTTGTGGGCTACAAGTGGCTCAAGAACGTGAACATGACCAATAGCCAGGGGTTGTTCGTCGACGGGTTTCACGTCGACAGGAGCAAGCCCGGAAACGTCGAGTGCGACCAGCGCGACGAGATGGTATACACCTACAACCAGGGCGTCATTCTCACCGGGCAGCGAGGCTTGTTCGCCGCGACAGGCAGCCCATCCTACTTGGAGGAGGGACACAAGCTCATACAAAATGTCATCAACGCCACGGGATGGGATATTCGCAAGAACAAGCCCATTGATGACATTCGGGATCCAAACCACGGCCACCTGCCCCCGTGGCGAGGCATCGGCCGCTACGGCATCCTGGAGGAGCAATGTGATGCGGCGGGGACGTGCTCGCAAGATGGACAGACCTTCAAGGGCATCTTTTTTCACCACTTCACAGCATTCTGTGCCACGGTCAATCGATCAGAAATCTCGGCCGTTTCCGTCCTCGACGAGACCGAGTTTAGCAAGGTCACGGCTTCTCACGAGAGGACTTGCCGTGCCTATACAGGCTGGTTGAAGCACAACGTGGATGCTGCCCTGCAAACCCGAGATGCTGCGGGCCGCTTCGGCATGTGGTGGGGAGGAGGCATATTTCGTCAAGTCAATGCCAGTGTACAGACAGACGGCGTCAGTCATGCGGCACCCAACACGACCGATTACCGGAATCAAGGCACTCCACTGGATTCAACGTGGAGTCTCAACGCGACATGGAAACCCGGCACGAGAAGCCCGGTTCCCCAATGTCAAGGTTCGCTGTTGAGGCTTGACCCGCTCATCAGGATTGATGATTCGCCGCCGACAATAGTCCGTCTGCTGTTATCGAAAAGGGCCGGTGACGCGAATGATCGTGGCCGGGGAAGGACAGTAGAAACCCAAGCTGGCGGTCTGGCCTTGTTACGGGCATATTGGGAGTTGTCACATGAATAACACAACAGAATGTACTCGTGCTCGACGAGGGGGAAACCAAAATCAGATGCACGTCACATCAGTTGCTTGTCACTCCTCTTCTCTTCTCTATTTCATTTTTTTTTCTTTTCGTCCACAATCTCAAAGATACTTGGACGCATAATTTGATGATACACTGTGCAATTTTGAAGTCGCCATGACAGTGACGAGACAACAGCCGAGAGCAAACGTCTCACAAGGCATGTTCTCACGAATCGCGTTTTTCCACGTCAATTCCTGAGACAAATTCGCCCCGGGTGTCAATGAGCTGCCGGTGCGGGAAACATCATCTGTTGTTATGTACTACATTCGCCCAGCTGGTAGGTTCGGCTTTGCCACATGATGTGATCAATCAGGACCACATTGCTCCGCAGACTCTTGCGAATGGTGCCAAATCCTTTGGGGATTCTGAAATGTCTTGGTTTTTGCTTGCGGCCACTGGAGTTGCGTTTCGGATATTTCGCACACGGCAGCGGACGATAGCAGAGCCCCAGCCAACAATTCTGCTCGGGATGACGTCCCATGTCTATGAGACTCAAAGGCGCCACAACGTCGACATCATTTCGGGACCAGGGCGCGATATCAATAGCAAGTGTGACGCAAGCAAAAGAGGGACACGCTGGCCACAGATCCGAGGAGGATGCAAAGCCATGAACTCTAGATGCGAATGCGAGTGCGAGAAGAGCTGCAAACGAGCTACGGAACAATGAGCCGCCGCCCTTGGAAGAACGTCATGGGTTGTGAGGGAGAAGCGTGCGCCCAGCGTGAGACGAGGCTTCGCATTGTTCTTTGAGCACGGAAGAGGGTGGTCGGCGGTGGCGGACGGGATTCGCATTCGGCTCAGACAGAAAGCACGCGGCAGACACGTTTTGGTAGTCGTCGCACTCGCCTAACTTTTAGTGCCTGCCTACTGGCGATTGATTGGTCGAGCCCGCGATCAATCCGAGCTCGCGACAAAAAAAAAAGGGATTCAAAGCAGGTGTAAAAAGTATAAGGACGGGACGACGAGCATCACGAAAGCCTTGTTTCCAGCGCTACAGATCCCGTCAAAGAAACAGCTTCTTTTCCTCACAGCATTATCACTCCATTCTCAACGTACCCAATTCTTATTTTATTTTATTTTTCCCGCATCATGTCAGGTCTCTTCGCCAAACTCACCATGTGTCGTCGCCAAGACCGGCCCCAGTCGACGCCGAACCAATGCCAGCGGCGCAAGAAAGCCCCGGGCGGCTGCTGCGGCTGCAAGAAGCAGAAACGGGCAGTCTTCGAGAGTCAATCCACGCAGCCCATCGACCAAGAGAAGAACCAACAAGGGCGGATTCTCCACCAGATTGAAGTGATGGAGCCGCCGCCACGCAACAGTGGAGCGCATCATTTGCTGGATGCGCCGCCCTCGTACAAGGAGAAGGAGACTGCTTTGTGAGCGCATCTGCCGCTGACGAATGTTTCAGATGTTCAGAGCTTCCATCACGGCAGGATGGTTTGGATGAGTTTGTGTTTTGGTCTGTAATGTTTTGCTTTTTCTGTCTGCTGGAATTGCTGGTGGTTTTGATTTTTGTACTAGATCTGGTAAATCACGTTGGATGACGGAATTGCTCTTTTCATGTTCAAAGACGCAGATAATTACTACGGAATGCCATGACATGCTCACTCTCACTTATATCATCTCCATAATTCGAGAGCATTCTCTCAATAAATATCGCTTCCACTCCAAGTCCCAGTTTCCGTGCGAATTTCCCAGCGCTTAATGGCTTTGAAAGGCTTTGCCTATAAGATGCCACAGGGTAGCGTCTCTCGACTCACGACATGCTCTGCGCAGTCTTTGATCCTGCTTTCGAAGCAACAACGCCATCGGCTACAATATGTCAACAGCTCCGTATGCGTAAGCAGAATTTACAACGCGCTCAGTGAGAATAATCAATCTATCCTTTGAATTTACTGCAACATATCAAATCCACTCGACAATGTGATAGTTATTTCATTTCTCGTAATCAAAAAGTGGCTCGACGTCACATCATGACACTGCCCCGCCAAACCCCCCGCCATGCCACCCCCGGTTTTCGGCCAAGAAAAAAAAAACCAATTCCCGGGTCGGCAACTTCCCACCTTCCTTGATATAGCACATCAGACTTTCAATTCATTCTTTTGAGGCGATTTTCCAACTTTTGCATGGTATCGCAAGTGGCCACTTCTCCCGCCATGCCCTCTCTCTCAGGGCATGCCGAGGCCAATGGCCACCAAAGACCCGAGACGCCCGTCGGTCGAATGGCCTTGACCGACTATAGCGTCAACCCTTCGCCGCCATCGGAGGAGAAGAGAGTAGCATGGCAAAAAGTCGTGCCCGAGGATCTCTTGCTCGACGACGGCCATCCTGATGTGAGTTGTTTGTTTATAACGATTCTCTCCTCAAGTTGCTCCGAGGAGCCACCAGAAACGTGCGTATTCATCGGCTGACGTGTCTCTCTGTCTCTTACGCAGTACCTGCGCATGATTGCGAGCGCGACCTCCCGAATTTACGAAGCCTGCAAAGTGACTCCCCTCACGCCTGCCGTGAACCTCAGTAACCGACTCGAATGCAATGTTCTCCTCAAGAGGGAAGACACTCAGCCCGTCTTCAGCTTCAAGTTGCGCGGCGCTTACAACAAAATGGCTCATCTGGATCCTGCCATCAGCTGGAGGGGCGTGGTCTGCTGCTCCGCCGGCAATCATGCCCAGGGCGTCGCCTACTCGGCCAGAAAGCTCAAGATCCCGGCAACCATCATCATGCCGGAGGGCACGCCCAGCATCAAGCACATGAACGTGGCCAGGCTGGGTGGCCACGTCGTCCTGCACGGCGCCGACTTTGACGCTGCCAAGGAAGAGTGTGCACGACGCGAAAAACAAGACGGCCTCATCAACATACCGCCCTTCGACGACCCCTATGTCATTGCTGGTCAGGGGACGATAGGAAACGAACTCTTTGGTCAGGTCAACATGTCCAAGGTAGAAGCCATCTTCTGCTGCGCCGGAGGCGGCGGCCTCATTGCCGGCATCGGCTTCTACGTAAAGCGCATGGCGCCCCACGTCAAGATCATTGCAGTCGAGGCCTACGATGCAAATGCGCTGGCCCAATCCATGAGGAAGGGAGAGCGCGTTGTTCTGAACCAAGTGGGTTTGTTTGCCGACGGTGCCGCCGTCAAGACGCTCGGGGAGGAGACGTTTCGCATCTGCCAGGATGTCGTCGACGAGGTGGTCGAGGTCACCACGGATGAGATCTGTGCCGCCATCAAGGACATGTACGATGATACCCGGTCCGGATTGGAGCCCGCCGGCGCCCTTTCCATCGCGGGCCTGAAGAAGTACGTCGCGCAGCATCCATCGCAGAGCTCGAACAGGACCCTGGTGGCTGTGACGTCTGGGGCCAACATGAACTTTGACCGCCTGCGCTTCGTTGCTGAGCGCGCCGCCGTTGGTGAAGGCAAGGAGGTCTTACTGGCCGTGTCCATTCCCGAAAGGCCGGGCGCCTTTGCCAAGCTCGTCGACACCATCATGCCCTACGCAGTCACCGAATTCAACTATCGGTATGCTGACCAAGACGTCGCAAATGTCATGATTGGTCTCTCTCTGACCGCACCGGCCTTTCAACGGACCCAAGAGCTTCGCATGCTCCTGGAGCGCATCCGCGACGAGGGCATGACCGTCACTGATCTATCAGGTGATGAGCTCGCCAAGAGTCACCTGCGATATCTGGTGGGCGGTCGTTCCGCCGTCGCAAACGAGAGACTGTACATGTTCAGCTTCCCTGAGCGGCCAGGCGCCTTGGAACGCTTCCTGAAGGCACTTCGACCGCGATTCAACATCAGCCTGTTCCACTACCGAAATTACGGCGGCGACATTGCCAAAGTGCTCGCCGGCATCTCATGTCCCGATCAGGACAAAGGAGAACTCGCTCAATTCCTCGGGGACGTCGACTATCCTTTTGAGGAGTGCACCGATTCAGACGTATTCAAGACATTCTTGCGGACCTAGAGCATCAAAATTTCAAAAGCATTTTTTTTTCTTTCCCCATGCAAGCAGCAGCCCCCCTCATCGGGCAATGGCGTCTTGTTTGTTTCTTTTCTTTCTCATAAGGCATCTTGGGAGTTGAGCGGTAATGCAAGAGCGGTCAGATAGATGCTCCAGCAACATCGGGGTCTGATTTGACATGATGACATGCATTGGGTACGAGGAACATGTGGAACGACTTGAAGAGGAGGGAATAAAAAGCTGGACACGTAACAAGGTGACCAGGCAGATGAAAGGGTCTACTAAAAAAGAGACGGGCGCAAGATTTGTGCTCCAGAATCATCTAAAAAGACAATCAAATTCAATGTCAAGTCATGAGAGAATAGAAATCAGATACAGCTTGACGCTCGCTAATATGTCGAGGAGGTATCAGAAGCTACATAGATCCCTCTTCACAAAGTAGGAATATACATACCTAGGTACCAGCTAGGTAATAGGTAAACAAGATAGTGGTAAGCAAGATAGTGTCGCCCCATGGCCCTGTGTTTAGCCAACAGATCCACGAGAATTGGCTGTAACTCTCTTCACCCCACTGCTAACTAACAAATAGATAGTGTCGCCCCGTGGCCCTGTTTTTAGTCAACAGACCCACGAGAATTTGGCTGCAACGCTCCTCATCCCACTGCCAGCAAATCTTCAAGATGGTAACCACTTTTGATTACTTTAGCGAAGACCACGAGACTGTGCTCTGCGAAAGGTCCACGCTCATCGGATGGATGCACTTTCCTCCTTCTGAACGAATCAGGACGCCGGCAAAAAATGTTTGCTCTGCGGAGCATTGCCTGATGAGTTCGGCCATGTAGATGTAAATATAGACAGACAGTGCTTCTGTCTACCAACCTGGTACTACGTAGGTGCAGTGTCTTGCAGGTGTTTCCGAGTTTTTTCGTATGCGCTCACCACGTGAGAAACTCGGAATTACCTGTGACCCACTGTAGGTGGGGGCTTTAGGTAAGTGCTAGGCTTTTCCACCAACTTTCTTTGCTATTCTCTTTTTAGAAGCGCAAGGACCGAGGCTCATTGATTGCCAACAACACCTTTTTCGGGCGACACTTGACACTTGACGCATGCCATGTCCTGAATTAGAAACGGGGGGGGGGGGGGGGCGGGAATAGCCTGCCTCATCCATAACGGCCCAGTTCCCGGGTACGTAGCTGACATGATGTTCAGCCTCATGAAGAGACAGGTTCGTCAGCGATTGAGGGGAAGGCGGGGGAGAAGCGAGAAGCACCTCTTGCCTGTGTAGATTTTTCTTCATATCTTTTTTGTATGTCAACGGCAGCCATCTGTAATTCCCTTGTCCGAGTCAAGCCTTTCACCCCGCGACCCGATACCAAGGGGGCACGACATGACGCGAGACGGGAGAGCCGTGCGTTTGGAAACAGACAAGGGTCGACGGACTTTTCTTCTTCTTCTTCTTCATTCTCTCAAGTGGTGCCCAGGATGCGGCAAAAATCTAGCTGACTGCCATACTGATCTATCAAGCACCCAAGATACACACATACATGTACTAGTATGTACCTACGTGAGGGTGTGGCTACATGCCTAGACAGTCTGGAGCGCCAATGTTTCCCGTTTGCGCAGAAAAGGCCGAGAGAATACGTTGGACGTCAGCGCGACTCATGCCACGGCTTCACCGTTCGTCCTCCATATCCGGCCCCAAACCCGGCTTGCTAGGTGCGTTTGAATCAACAGATGGGACGCGTGATGGCTTAACAAGATGCGTGTTGTGCCGTTTGAGGATTGCCCTGTGCCCTCTTTCCAAACGCATGGCGCACCTCCTTGTCCTCGCGTGACGGGGCGTTCGAGGCCTGTCTCCCCCCTCCTCTTGTTGCTAGGCAGAAGCTTTCTATCTCCTCTCGTGGCAGTTCAGCTTTACTGGCTCGCTGGGCTGGCTGCTCGGACCGTTGGGCATCAGATCCCCATTTCACGATGACGATGCTGGAAAGATGGATCGTCTTGGCCGAGTTTGCCCCTCGGCCTAAGGTAATTTGGAAATGGAAATTGATAGTGTGTTCAGACACGCTGCGCTAATCGCGTGGCCACACGGAGGAAGCGCCAGCGGCTCGGAGATGGACCTGCCCTGCCACGCCCTGCCACGCCCTGCCCTCCCATGCCCCCCCC
>JMQE01001546.1:0-17262 GCA_000731825.1 Hypocrella siamensis | reverse complement strand
CCCCCCCCCCTCCCCCTTTGCCCTGCTGCGGCATGGTGCCCCCAATCGCTTCCAGGACCCAAGCTCAACTGACCGGTCTCTCCAACTCAGCGAGTACGAAATCGCCGAACTCGAAGAACACGAGTTTACTTCGGGGCCGCTGTCCATCCTCCAGACGGCCGTCAAAGCACACACTCAAGTGCTTATTTCAATACGCAACAACCGCAAGCTCCTCGCGCGCGTCAAAGCTTTCGATCGACACTGCAACATGGTGCTCGAGAATGTCAAGGAGATGTGGACTGAAACTCCGCGGTTGTCCGACGGGAAGAAGGGACGACCGGTGAACAAAGACCGCTTCATTAGCAAAATGTGCGTGCCTTTTTTTTCTTCCCCTACTTCTCTTTATTTTCTACAATGCATACTTCGTTGACGGAGGAGCTCACTCTTTGGGATCATAGGTTCTTACGAGGAGATAGCGTTATTCTCGTATTACTAAGCTAGTCTGGGCCGTCCGAGGAAGAAACGTCGTAACGTGGATGTGTTTACTTCATCATTTTGTTGTCCTCAGATCTAGATACTCGGCGGGAGAAAGAAAATAATCAAAATAATGCGGCGCATTATTTATTCATTTTAAAGTTTTTTTATGATTATAATATAATACACAAAGCATCAAATTAAGGACAAAATTAATAGGTTTTTTAATATATTATCCGCCACACTTAGCGGACGTAAATCAATATCGAATAATAGATGATAGTGGGTATTGATAGGTATTATACAAAGAAACAAAAAAAAAAGAAATAAGGTTTGTGCGTATAAAAATTTTTTATGGCGAATAATCATACCAAAATAAAGTTTCAGAAACAAAGTTTCGGATCATGATATAATCCGTAGCCTTACGTACGAACTCAAGGTTCGCACAGCGTAGTACAAAAAGCAGCGATTTTTCCACGAGCAACTCTTTCTTGTTCCTCTCTCTTCCACGGTCGCAAGCCAACAGCCAACACAAGACCACTCACACGCCTTGCATTGTCTGCAATTATAATGTAAGAAACGGTGCACAGGCTAGGGGGTGACGAAACAGCAGCTACTATGTCAATGTAAAGCCTTTTAACCTCGTGCCCAGGAGGGATGCGGCGCATTATTGTACAAAAATTGACCATCTAGCTTTTGCTTTCATCCAATATTCAATGTGCTTTGTGTGCTACCACAAAAGAAAACCGTCGAGACAGATTTGCCTCCGCGACCGAAATCGAATCGCCACTTTTTGATATGCGAAACCAAAACGCCGAAATCGTGCCCGTAATCTAGATTCTATGCCAATCACAGTTTGGCCCATGAATAGAATCATCTGTTTCATAAATTCCACTGAATGTATTCACGTGGCGGTGGTAATTCTGGCAGTAGCCCATCGGCAAAGGTTCCAGTCTGAGCAAAGGCCGCCCATTGACTCCTTGACAGGTCATCATACTGCTCCGCCGGAAGTTCATTGTCCCGGCAGTAGCCAGGAGCCCCGTCAGGAAACCAAACACGTGTCCAGGTACCATCGAAGCCTCTCGTACCTGGCATGTTTTCCTTGTATATGATGGCTTTGCCTTTGAAAGATGCCAGCGTTCCATCCATGTTCTTAGCATGTTGACCAAACGGCGCTGGACCTCCTCCCGACAGCGACGTCTGATCAGGCGGTGGCTGTTGTTGTGATAATTGCCCAAAAGCCGAGGATGGCTGCGGCTGCTGGCTGAACCCTGAGCTCGACTGAGCAGGCTGAGCAGGTTGTCCGGAAGAGGGCGTGGCAAAGGGGTTGGGCCGCTGCCCCATCACCGCCGGTTGTCCAAAGGAGGGCGTGGCAAAGGGGTTGGGCTGCTGCCCCATCACCGCCGGTTGTCCAACGGAGGGCGCGGCAAAGGGGCTGGGCTGCTGCCCCATCACCGCCGGTTGTCCAAAGGAGGGCGCGGCAAAGGGGCTGGGCTGCTGCCCCAGGATCGCCGGTTGTCCGGAAGAGGGCGCGGCAAAGGGGTTGGGCTGCTGCCCCAGGACCGCCGGTTGTCCAAAGGAGGGCGCGGCAAAGGGATTGAGCTGCTGCCCCAGGACCGCCGGTTGTCCAAAGGCGCTCGGCGTCGCTGCCGTTGGGGCCGCCGCGCTCAAGGGATTCGCTGCCGCCGTCGTCGTCGTCGAACCAGTGTTGGACGCGGTGCTGAAGGGATTCACTTGTTGACTCGACAGCGCCACTGTAAGAGATGTCCTTCCTTTCGCGAACCTGCCAAAGGGAGCTCCGCGTGACGCTTCGCGACAAATGTCGGTCCTGTTGGGATGCTTGTTCTCGGCTTCGACGACGAACCTCGCAGCCTCGTCGACGTTGCGAACGGCGTTTTGCATTTGCTGCTGGCAGTTCTGATACAGTTCCTGTGCTTCACTGAGCTGGCAACGCCGTCAGCACGTTGTCACTCCCTTTTCTTCTTCCCTTTTTTTTCCCCGCGCATCACCTACAGCTTGATGTTCGACACCTGCCGCCTTGGCCGCATAGTGACGCAGTCTCATTTCCTCGAAGCTTTGCTCGCGCGGGTATCCTCCAAACAACAACTCTGGGGCCTCTCGGCCAGGTGCGTAGCAGGACAGTATCCATTGAGGTGCCTCGGTGGTCAGATCCTTGACAATCGTCTCGGTAGAAAGGCTATATTTCGCTGAAGCAGAGGTCAGCATCTCTCTCGGCTGTCTCTCGTCTCTCGTCTCTAGAAGCTTCGCCGGCGTCATGACGCACCCAGTGCAGCTTGCAATTGCGCATCGGCGGCGCCAGAGGAGCTTGGGGCTGCGGCCCCGAAGCGATTCGATTGTTGGGGGCGGTTGCTTCCGGATGAGGGGTGTTCAAATCGGCAATTGTCTGAATATTATTGTCAGTATCGTGACGCAGTTTTGCTTTCGCCCTTGGCGGGGGCTCTCACGTCTCCTTGCTCAACGGTCAGAACCGAGTACAACTTACTGCCGAATTTGCAATAGCCCTGCTGGAAGAATCTACATATGGCCATGCTCAGGGTGCTATAACTTCATGTCGGAAGGAGAGAGGAAAGAAAGCTCAAGAAGAACCAGTGCGTATGAGACTCTTTATGTCAATTGACAGAGAAGCGTGTAGACAGTGCCGGATCAAACGAGCGTGAAAGTGTGATGGCGTCAGCGTCAGGTGTAGGTTTATTAGAGAGAAGGCGACAAGAAAGGCATCGAACTAATTCGTAGTTTAAGTGGGGGGGGGGGCTTTCATTGAGTTATCCGCGCACGGCAGAAACCGCAAAAGCAACCCACCGGGAGAATCCGAAGGCGGGAAAGCTGCGAAACATGCTACTTTGCGGTGCACTTATTAGACGACCAGCTGAAGGGCCGGCAAGGCAAGGTCCCGCTTGCAGCGCTCGTGAGCACTTGATGTTACATCTCCCAACAGCAAATGCTTGTTCACCGTACAGCCGGCAGTTTGTCGAATTGCTGCTGTGGCAATTCGTCTGAGCACCGAGACGCTAGTCCTTCAGCTCAAACATTGCTCTTGAGAATTCTTCAATACGTCGTGCAATAACCGCGTCCGCTGGGATGACGCAACCCGGCACAAATTGTCATCAAGAACTACTGCAGGGTAGGGAATGAACACACCCCACCCTTGCTCCCTCCCACACGACACCAAAGAAGATGCGAGAATTTCTTAATACCTAGATCACTAACTTCCTCCAGTCTGGGTCCGTGAAGTAGACCAGGTTTCCCGAGGACATTGTATGTGCACACCCCAACAACGGTGGTTGGGGAGGGGGGTGCTCACAAGCTTCACAAGCTTTACGATGAGCCTCATTTCGCGTCACGAGCTTGAGATCACCCTTGCCGATGGCCAAGAGTAAATAACATGGTGTGGGATAGACTCAAGTACAGGATGTCTCACAGCTATAACGCGGGCACACGACGGCAGAGCGGTGCGTAGGAGCATAGACGAGGAGAGCCTTATGTTAAACATAGAAATGACAGACCATGTTTCCTTCGTGGAAAGTGACTCTGACTCCACTCCCAGACATGCGGTCATGCCCCCGGACGATAGTTATATGGGTAGGCTTAGGAGGGCTGCTGTAGTCGGTCTAAATATGGGCAGAGACTGTCTTCCAGGGAGCTGCAAGGTCTACGATCCTTAATCTGGCTACGTCTACAGCTAGAATATAGAAACAAGTACGGCCAACTATGCTTTGAAGGGTTTCCCTCTTTCCAATGCGCCTACGCTCAAGATGAGTATGCCTGACATGTCAGGTGACCTCGATAGCGCAGCTCTTGGAGAGAACAACATTAACGACTGCAAGGTCGTGCTAGAAATATGGGATAAGAAGCAAGCCGGAGCGAGCATCCCTAGCCTAGCCTGTTGCATGGCGTCTCCCGTGTACGATTGTTGCAAACACGTCACAGGCACGATGGCCACAACTGGTCTGTCATCTTACTTCCTGTCAGAGGGCGTGATGATAAGGTGAACCGAGTGTAACCGTCCGCAAGTATACATGGGTGGCTTAGTCCTCTAGCCCAAGGTGGGAAAACACTTGAAGGTAGCTGCGTGTAATCATAACTCCATGTATCCTACCATCATGGCTGGCTGCAACATTTCGCCGTTCGAGTTTAAGGTGGCATGTTCCGAGACCACGGTAAGCGAAGACAAAGTAGTAACAAGCAGTAACTCTGTTGTCTACAGAACATGCTCCCAAGTTGTCATATTCGACGCATGCAACAAGGGCAGGTTGAGCGACCTGAATCACGCGCGCGCACACATCGCTAGGACAAAGGACTGGCAACTGGAGATGCAACCTCCCCCCTCGGAAAGAAGCAAGTAATTACGAATGACCTGCCACCTTGCGTGCATGTCACATCTGGATATTCGAGTCCTGTGAGTAGAAAATAAGAAAAAGACACAGTTTCACCAGAATATACCAGCGCAGAACGGAGCCGAAGCCGTGACCTTTTTTTTGGGGGGGGTGATATCCCTGGGTTTCTTTTTCTATGGACGAAAAAAATGTAGACTCTGCCATGCTGAGTTCTGTCCCAACCCCCGACGCAACACCACGAGTATGAAACGGATGTGTCCGCACGTGTATTCTCAACCCTAAAATGCTGCACTTTCTTTTTAAATCGTCGTCTCGTAAGGTAGGGGCGTTACGGTCTCGGGCGGGTTGTCGGTCAGGGAGACGGTGCGAGCTTCCCGGGGAAGAGCAGGCTGACGCTTAACCTCGACAGTGACACCGTCGGCGCGAGCCTTTTTCTTGAGCTCGGCATTCAACTTGACTCGCTTGAGGAAGTCCTCTCGAGATCGTGAGGGTTGAACATGCTCGACACGGACGTTGATGCGCTTTTCGATGTATCGGTGCCACACCTTCTTGTAGATGATGACACCGACAGACGTCCTTGTTACGTTGTACACAACGCCAGTCTTGCCGTGGTATACCTTGTAGGGCATACTGTTTCACCGCATCGTCAGTCAGCCAGCCACTCGTCGTCTCAAAGGCGATGGACCAATCCAAAATCTTTGGGGGGTCTGAGTAGCCTTGGTCTTTTGACTTCAGTGGAGAGAATTTGCTTACCCTTTTTGGACAGCACCATTGACCTTGATGTCAACGATATCGCCAACACTGCATCAGATGAGTTCAGTTTGCAATCTTTGTCAATTTTTCGTTTCGCGATTTCGTTGTCGGATGCACGAACCGGTAGGTCTTCAAATACGTGTTCAGGGCGATCATGCCCTTCTGGCGAAAATTGCGGCTGAAGGCATACTATTTTGGTGTCAGTGCCTGACCGAGTCGAAGGTCTAGAGTGAATACGTACGCGGGTGCCCGCTCGTTTTCCGTAAGAGTGACCCATCTCGTCTTGCTCGGCGCACGATGCGTTTGATACCGAGATATCGTGATTTGGCGAAAGATACTCGGATCGTGCTACTTGTGGGAGCGACGGCTTAGATAATCCGACATTTGTTCCGGTCGCAGAGAAAAGCTAGGGCTCAGTGGACGGTGGGGCTCGAAAAACTGGCAAAAATCTTAGGGTTCGCAAATGCGAGTCACACGTGATACTCCCGATTGACCCATCGAAAATATCACCCACTCCACAAGCCGTAGATTTCACACACAACCGTTGAGCGAGCAACAGTCCTTTTCCTCGGCATCACCACAGGAGAAGCAAGTCAAGTACGTTTCAAGAAGCACGCAAATTCCTTGCTGGCGCAATTATTGACAAGACTTTAGGATGCCTCCCCGCGCGCACTCCAAGACCTCCCGTGTGCCTCGCAGACCTTTCGAGTCCGCTCGATTGTCAGTACCACCGGCCACTGAACATGAGCTTGACTCTGTTTAAGTCGATTGTGATGGAAAACTGACCTTCATTACCAAACAGGGACTCTGAGCTGAAGCTTGTTGGCGAGTATGGTCTGCGCAATAAGCGTGAGGTCTGGCGGGTCGGTCTGACCTTGTCCAAGATTCGTCGTGCCGCTCGGTGAGTCTCAATTTTTGTGCTCTTCGTCTTCTCGGATAGCTCTTCATGGAGACACGAACAAACGAGCAGAACAAAGTTTGGGCTGACTGTATGGCCCCAGTCAGCTTTTGACGCTCGACGAAAAAGATCCCAAGCGACTGTTCGAAGGCAATGCCCTCATCCGTCGTCTTGTCCGCGTTGGTGTCCTCGACGAGTCGCGCATGAAGCTCGATTACGTGCTCGCCCTGAAGATTGAGGATTTCTTGGAACGTCGTCTACAGACGTGCGTCTACAAGCTCGGCCTTGCCAAGACCATCCACCATGCCCGAGTGCTCATTCGCCAGCGTCACATCCGTGTCGGCAAGCAAATCGTCAACGTGCCCTCTTTCATCGTCCGTCTCGACTCTCAGAAGCACATTGACTTTGCCCTGAACTCTCCATTCGGAAGCGGGGGCCCCGGCCGTGTTCGCAGAAAGAAGGCCAAGGCCGCCGAGGGCGGCGGCGATGGCGACGAGGAGGAGGACTAATCACAAAAGACCATGCAGCTTTTGTGATCTATACATAGTTATAGTGGGTGCCGATAGGGCACGTAGGAAGAAAGAAATCTTGCTCAGATCATCACACTAGGCTTCTCAAAACAGTGTGAAATAATTCGCCGCGTGTGTACAGACACTAGCAGTAAACACATTTGGAAGAAAAGAAAATCAGAGCTACAGCAATATTTCGCCGCGCGTGTACAGACACTAGCAGTAAACGCATTTGGAAGAAAAGAAAATCAGAGCTACAGCTTGCAGCAACGCATGGGCAAAGCGGTGTATGACCCGGTTCTGCATTGTAGAAAAAACACTCATCGAGCTGCATTCAACCGATCCCTCAAAGAGGATCAATGTTCAACGGTTTGAGAGGGCTAACTTGATTGTTTCACCGCATGAACCTCTCCCTCGCAGCTTTGTATGGCGTCGTCGTCGTCGTCCGGCGGCGGCGGCGGGAGCGCTCTCAGCTCTCGAATCATGTTTTCGTAATTGCTCCAACACGTCCTCGCTTTCCAAGTCCGATAGGCAGGCGCGAAGTTTTACCAGGAATTCTTTCCATGACGATGTATGTCGAGTTTTTCCCGAATAAAAGAGCAATATACGGCCGGGGACTGGAATAATCATCTGCCTAGCGATGAGCTTCATAGTTGCGGCTTCAGTGAAGTCTTTCCTCGTGCCGCCTTCACAATCAACCGTGGTGAGATTGGAACGCAAGGGCCGTTACATCTGTAAAACCGGGCAGTAGTTTTTTCATCGCAATGAGGGTAAGATACCGCCGCAGCACGGTATCTTTGGTTGCGAGGTTCAGGAACTTTGGTTGGCATCTTAAAAAAGGGGTTTTTTATTTATTTTTATTTTTTTATTTTTTCATTTATTCAAAAATTTTCAATTTTTTTTTAAAAGAGATTTGGACCGTTGGCTGCGCGCTTATCCCGCTGTTGCGCGGAATAACCTTGGTCCAGCCGCAACGCAGGGACAATTGCTAAAGGGACTTGGACGAATTGTGTAGGAGAAGCACTGAAGTTTGACGGAATTGTGGTTGGAAGCCCAAGTCACGGCGCCTCGCTGCCCCTGGTAACTTAGTTAACTGTAAGAGGCGTGCAAAGTGTTTAGCCAAGAACGCATTCGCTCACTCCCGCAAGGTACAGAGGTAGCCATGGTCGTGTCGCAAATAGACGAGACACTCGTTGCAAAGCGAACGTGGCGACACTCATCCCTTGCGTCTTACTGTATTAGTCTTTGACATCTAGATACTCAGTCATGTTCAATGCATCTATCTGCGTAGTCTGTCCCAAACCTCCCCGAGCCAATCTTCAACAATACACGTAGCACAGATGTAGACAAAGGTCACCCACCTCCAAATCTGCTTCAACATCTTCGCGGTAACTGGATGTTTGCGACCCAGTGGCACATGTCTTTTATTCTTTATCCTAGCAATAGATGCTCTGGATATGTGCTAAAACTCGCGCCTTCTCAAGTGGTGCCGAAAAGACCGAGATGACTGGTCAAAGTGCAATGACGTCAGCCCAGAGCCTGGGAAGTGCCTCGCTCCGCGCTACCCGCTTACTTACCCGGTCGCCCCGTCTGCAGTCTGGTTTCAGCCCACTGGGCTTGCAAATACGTATCCCCATGGTCATTTGCAAAAAAAAAAATAAAAATAAAAATAAGGCGTGGATTGGGCTTAGGCGATGTGTGTACGCGCGCGGGCCGGTTGCGCAGTACCTTTTTTGGCTGCACACACACACACACACACACACACACAAACACATACAATCGTGCCTTGTCAACCCCCGCACACACTTATCAGGGCACTCCCCCCGCGCAATCAGAAACGTCTCCAAGCTCCCCCCCGGGCATTTTGCTACGTCGTCATTTCAAAGTGCTTCTTCATGTCTCGTCGCCTCTTCCTCGCCCACTCAGCATGTCTCCCGCGCGCTTTCCTGCGACCAGGTGCCAGCCCGCACCCCGTATGCTTCTCCTTCCCCCCCCTCCCCCCTTTTTTCCTCCGTAGCCGCTAACACTGAATGCTCAAAGGTGAAGAATGGGGCGGCGTGCAGAAAAGGAGGACCAGGGTCAAGAAGAGTGTGACTTCGACAGCGAGCCCGCTCCAGCCGCTGGCCTCACAATCTGCTCCTGCGAAGAGGACAACTCGATCGTCCAATACCAAGATTCAAACATCAGCTAAGTGCTTTTTGAATTATCCCTCGACTTTCAACACCGCTCCTGCTCGAAGAAGCGCTCGCGTGGGAAACGAAAACATCAGACCTGCCTCCGTACAACAACAGCCAATTTCGACCGCCGAGGAGCCAAAACAGTCTCTGCTTCCTCAAGGACTCAAGCGAGAACACATATTTAACGACGACGACGACGAAACCCCTCTGAAGCCCCGACAGTCCCATCAACGAGGCCCCTACGAATCGGCCTGCACTCGTCTGACCCAGGCAAACCTGGAATTGCATACCAGATTGACAAGTTCATTTACGCTCAGTGACAGTGACATGTCCCAAAAGAGGCAAAAGTCTGTTTCAAGTCCGTCATTTACCACTGGCACACAGTCACAAAAAACATCCATTTCGCTTACCGACTATCGCTTGAAGACTCTCAGAGACGTCAGGCTGGTTGTCGTGCATACGCCTCTCCCGCCGGAGATGCAATCTCGGGTTCAAAGAATCATCCATGCCAAAGTCTCCGAGAAGAGAATAACGGAATTGGCTTCCGTCTCGGACAAGACACGTAACCTATATCCCGGCATACTCGCAGTGGCAAGCCGAGAAGATGATGCTATCGAACCCCTCTTCCAAGCTTTTCAGCTCTTGTACGGTGACAAATTTGTCTTTCGAAGGAAAGCAGGTAAGAAAAGAAAAAGAATGACTCCCACATCCGGCCCTCATTCCGACCGTCCTGCTGATAATTCGTTTTAAGACTGGAAGAGAGAGTTGATTCCCACAATTGAGCCCAAGAATTCTCACCTCGCCGGTACGAATAAAGAAGCTCCCGAGGGGCCAAGCCAGCAGAAACAACCACAAGCCTCCAACATGTCCCCGGATGGGCAAGAGCCTGTCGTGCCGATTCCTTCATACTCGTACATGCAGAAAGCTCTCGGCGTCAAGACTCCTCGTCCAGATCTCACGATTGGATTCCGAGATTTGATTGTCGCACAGAAGCTGAGGGAGCTTGGCATGGACGAACTCACTGCTGCCGAGCTCCTTTACAATTTCGAATCCGGACAACATGGTCGGATTCTTCACTCCAGTCCTACCAAGGCGGCGCTCTCTGTCCCGTTTCCGATGCTGGTCATTGAAGCAAAGTCATACGGGACCGGCAAGACCCTGTACGAGGCACAGAATCAGGCTCTTGTGTCTGCAAGCTCAATGGTCAACCTGCGACGCCAGCTGAACGATCGTGCCAATCGCGCGTCAGCCGGCTCTCGCAGCCCAAGCGACTGCCCATTGGCCTTTGCTATCTGTACCGAGGGCGATACCCTGCAGCTCTGGGTGACATACATGACATGGTTACAAGATGCGCGCTTCTACAACATGAGCTACGTGGACAGTTGCAACGTTGCCGATGAGCAACGTCTGAGGGAATTCTTTGTCAAGATAGAGGGGGTCATGGCATGGGCCATTTCTGAGCTAGACGACATCGCGAAGCGGCTAATGTTGGTGTGGAAAGCTGAAATGCAGAAGTCGGCGGTTTAACGCAGCAGCTCTATAACATAGCGCCGAACTTTCGTCTCGTGTTAAGAGTATATAGGTATCTACAGGCATCTCAAGTATCTACAGGTATCTCAAGTATCTACAGGTATCTCAAGTATCTACAGGCATCTTAAGTATCTATAGGTATCTTAAGTATCTATAGGCATCTTAAATATCTGTAGGCACTTTGAGTATCTGCAGGCGCTTCTAATAAGATTCGGGCCTTTCCTATCCACACTGGCATTCCATCACTGGTTGCGCGACGGGGCTACAACTGGATTAATGCCCAGATAACAAAGACGGTGATGATTAATGGGCGGAAATCAAGCGCATGATTGTGATGCAAGATGGCCAGCCGGCGGCACCACCACCCGGGTTGACGCACGGCGACCTCAATCCTTTTAACATTCTTGTTCGAGACAATAAAATCGTGGCCATGACAGACTGGAATTTTTCAGCGTGGTGCCCCTTTTCCTGGGAATACACATCAGCTTAGCTCGGGAACAAGACGAGGCAAGCATGGCAGAGTATATAGGTATCTACAGGAAACTCAAGTATCTACAGGCATCTCAAATATCTGCAGGCACCTTGAGTATTGGCAGGCGTTTCTAGAATTTATTGATCCATGCCCAGAAGAACTCGGGATGGAGGCCATCAGACAGAAATAATGGGACGACTTCTGATTTGCTTCCTTGATCTAGAAGACTAGGAGAAGAGGAAGAAAAAAACTAGCCAGCTAGCCATCAAAAAGTGTGTGTTTCAAGGTGCAGTCTCTTTCTGCTCTAGCAGGTCCCAGGTTGGTTTTGGCTCCAACTGTTGATTAACATCAAGGTATCTCCCCTCGACCATTTTCCTGATGACATACTCCCAGGCCATTGTCTGTAAAGAGGTCCAGTCCAACGCGGAAGTTCCCACGACTCTGGGTTTTGCTCTCCCTAACCTCGACAAGATATGTCCTACCCAAGCCCGGCAACCCAAAAATGGATGATTTTGTATGATGGTTCTTTCTCTCATAATATTCAAAAGTCGTTCTTCGTTCTTGATTTTGGCAACGACAAATCGTGCGAGGAGATTATAAGTGTTCCTTATATTGGGCAATTCGTACTCTTCATAGACCCAACCATGGGGGGGATCATTCCTAACCATGCATCGCAAACCGGGAGTCATTGGTTCGTCCTCCATCTTTGGCCCAATGAGAAAACACCATAGGTATCTACAAGTTTTCAAGTTTTAGTCAAGTTTGCAGAATGAAGACAAAAAAAAAGGGGGCACACGAGAGAGCCGTTCTTACTTGGGTTGTTCGTATTCCAATGCTCCGTCCAAGTACACGGCCACGTAAAGCCTCTTTTTGTTGGACCACATTTTGAAACGAGACAGGAGAAGGTTATGTCCCAGCAGTGAGCAGTGAGGAATGAAGAGAAGGATAATGGCTCTGTTTGTGCCCTATGTTTGACAAACAGGGCGGGGGCTACTCTGTCCGTTTTTATCTTCTTAAAGCACGCACCACGTACACGCAACAAAGAGCAGCGGCCCCCTCCTCCTCCCCCCTCCTCCTCCTCCTCCTTCCTCTCGCACAACCAACACCAACCAACACCTGACCTCCTGTGAGCTTCAGGATTGGAGAAGCCAACCCTCCATCACATCTGGCCTACACGCGGGCTTGTTGCCAATTTTTCTATAGATAGAATTGATTCTATCTATTCCGGCACCAAAAGCCACCAACCATCATCTGTCATACCAGCTACCTACTCCGGCACTGAAAGCCACCAATTATCCACCACACCGACACCGAACTCCGCGTCAAACATGCTTAGATCGACCCGAGTATCGAATGCCTCCCAGCTCCCTGAGTGCATCTGTGAGGGGAACCAGCTCGCCTTTGTTCTGGGTGCTCTGATCGTCACGATTCCGGATGTTGACGGTGCGCGACTTTTCCTCCTCGGCTCCCACGACTACAATAAAAGATGTCGTTAGTACGAGGTCCAAAGCCAGCAAATGAGCGAGCATTGCTTTTTCTGAATGGCCTTTTTCATTTTCCCTCGAGGGTGGCCAACGCAACAAGGGAAAGGGCTGTGCAGAAAGCAAGGTAGTAGTAGTAGTAGTAGTAGTAGTAGTAGTAGTAGTAGAAGTAGTAGTAGTAGTAGTTGAGTGCCATGTCATGGTCGTGAGGTAATTAAAGGGGGGGGGGGGCAGCCATTAGATAGATCAGACCGTTGCATATAACGTTTGAACGTTTGTTCCGAAACATGCCACCACGTACAGGCAGGCCAATGCAAGCACAAACTGCACATGGCCGCACCAATGAGACAACTCACCAAAAATGTAATTGTACTGCTCCAGCTGGCCAGTACGAATCTTCTTCTGAAATGTGTTGCCGCTCAGGTCGACATCGGCAAAGAATCCCTTTTCATGACACAGATTCCGCACCTCCTTGGCGTAGTCGTTGACGGCGGGCATCACGGGAACGACGAGCACCTGCCGAGGACTGAGCCAGAACGGCCATTTGCCAGCAAAGTGCTCCGTGAGAATGCCAATCATCCGCTCGAAGCTGCCGAGAACAGCGCGATGAATCATGACCGGTCTGGCGTAGCCGCTGGGCAGATCCTCCTCGACACCGGCGCCCTCCGCCGGTGCCTCGTCCTTGGCCTGGACATATCGAAGTTTGAAACGCTTGGGCAGGTTGAAATCCAGCTGGATCGTGCCGCACTGGAAGTCGCGTCTCAAGGCATCGTACACGGTGATGTCGATTTTGGGGCCGTAGAAAGCACCATCACCGGGATTCTCCTCCCACGCCGATCCAATTCGCTGCGTAAACGAGTCCAAAGCGTGCTTGAGATTGGACTCGGCCATGTCCCACACCGCAATGTCGCCAATGAATTTCTCAGGGCGAGTGGAGAGCTTCAGCTTGAATTCGAAACCAAACAGGCCGTACATACTGTACAGGAAGTCGAAAGCTCCCTCTATTTCTTGTTGAATCTTGATGATAATCAGTACTTGCTCGTTGTTCCCTGCGTCCCTTTGGGGGGGGGGGGCTTGTGTGGCTTGTTCGACTTACCTGCGCAATAGTGCAGAAAATGTGAGCATCGTCTTGTTGGAACCGGCGCACGCGGGTCAGACCAGACAGAGCTCCCGAGAATTCATTCCGATGAAGGACGCCAAAGTCAGCCATGCGCCACGGCAGATCCTTGTACGTGACATCAGAGTGTGCAAAGATCTTGCAATGGCCTGGACAGTTCATAGGCTTCAAACCAAACCGTTCCTTCTCAACGTCAAAGGTGAACATGTTTTCCTCGTAATGGTTCCAGTGGCCCGAAGCCTTCCACAAGTCCGACTTGTACATGTTTGGTGTCATGACCTCCTGAAAGCCTCGTTTTCTGTACTCTCCCTTGATCAGGGTCATTAGGGCATCGTAGATGCGGGTGCCGTGCGGGAGCCAGAAGGTGGAGCCAGGAGACATCTCGTCGAAGAAGAAAAGTTTCTGATCCTGTCCGATCTTGCGGTGGTTGCGCTTGGCAGCCTCCTCGAGGAACTTCTTGTACTCTGCGAGGGCGTTCTTGTCCGGGAAAGAGATGCCAGCAATTCGCTGGACGGACTCGTTTTTGCTGTCCCCTAGCCAGTAGGCAGCGGAATTCTGGACCAAGAGTCAGTGGACCTGTTTGCTTTCCGGTATATCAGTCTTGGCAGAACTCAATTGCTTACTCTGAGCACAGAAAAGGCCTTGATGTTTCCGGTGTTTGGTACGTGGGGGCCACGGCACAAGTCGATTAAGGGACCGCATCGATAAACGGTGGATTTGGTGCCATTGGGAACGCGTTGGTCGATGAAGTACTGTTTGTACTTGCTGTATTTGAACATCTCGAGGAGCTCATCCTTGGTCATTTCAAGGCGAACAAACGGCTGCTTTTCCTTGACAATGGAAGTAGCAAGAGTTTCAAGGGCCTTCTTGTCTTCCTCGGTAACAACTTGGCTGCGGCGCAATGTGAGCAAGGTCTGCCCAATCGAAAAATCTCCCGCTCCTGCAGCATGGGTCGGTCATACATACCCTTCCATGTTGGCCATGTCGTAGTAGAACCCAGGAGGGTCTTTTGTAGGAGGCCCGTTGCAGAGGTAGCAACCGAAACGTCTTTCACAAGCCTCGCCAAGAATATGAGCAGACGAGTGCCAGAAGACAGCCTTCCCTGAGCGCGTCAGATCGAGTTAGCGATGTCCGCGCGCGTTGATGCAGCCCATGTCCTCAAACGAATGTAATTCTTACCCTCTTCACTCTCGAAATCAATCATCTCCAGCTTGCAGCTTCTTTCTAGCGGCCTCGTGAGGTCCCACAGCTCTCCGTCGACCTTGGTAATGACAGTTCGCTCGAGCAATGACTTGGAAATGCTCTTGGCAATGAGCAGAGGCGTAGTCTCCCATGCGGTACCCTTCTCTTCTTTACCGTTAGGCAAGACGATGGTGATTTCCTCCCGTGGTTTGGCTGTTTTTTCATATATCGTCCCAATCAGCTTCTCTTTTGCATCAAAACCAAGCAAAAGGGCGGGAAGATTCGTTTGATGCACCCAAACTTGGGCACCGGGGAACCCACGCACATGCAATTTCCGCATCTTGTCTCGCCTTGACATTGTCGAAAATGTCTAATCGATGTTGTATGAATTGAGGAAGCTCGGGAAGCTGCACAGCGTCAAGTCAGCGGGTATGATCACCGGAAGAGGAAGAAGATAACCCAAGAAAAGTCACCCACTTCTAGGCCGGCGTTTTTGCCGCTCTTGGCTCCCTTGGGTGCCTTTTCTTTGGGCTGTTTGAGAGGGCGAGAGGGCAAGCTCTGCGCGGGAGCAGCCTCTGCCGCTTTGGGAGCATCAATCTGTTCAGGGGACATGATTGCGAGACCTGTGATGCTCGGTGGGTGCGAGTGACAGCGTGAGGGCGGAAAGGGCTGGTGAGGAAATGGGACTTTTTTTCCCCGTCCGAGTCGCGAATGGAGGGGCAGAAAATCCCAAGGCGCCAGGGGGGGGAAGTGGCTCGAATGTGGGGGTGACTCACGCTGGGGTCACAACCACCGCTATCGCTACTACGGGAAACTTGTTGGCAGTTGTTGCTTGGCTTGTACAGCGCGTGCTAAGAAGAACAAAGGCAATGTTCTGGAGTTGAGACATAATGGCATCATTCTGCTGTTGTCGTGATTTGGCATGATAGCAATCAAGAACCTGGCGGCACACATTCTTAGCCAATGTCTTCTTTCATGCGTCTTCTCCCAGGTACACACAGGTACGGAATACATGCTTTTCCGTACGTCAAGAAAGACGAGGATCACGTTTCTCTTTTTTTTTTTTTCGGATTGAAAAGTTCATCGATGAGAAGCATCGTTAGAGAAGGTCTCACAAGATAGCCTGACCATATTCGGGTATCACATTGTGTCCAGGCAAAGTAAAGAGCGGCCGGAAACGAACCAAAAAAAAAAAAATCAAGAAAAAAATAACGCCAGCCAATACGCCACAACACCTCGCATTGCTGTGGCGGTCCCGAGTCAAACCCAAATCAGCTCAGAAAGAAAAAAAAAAAAGGTTCAAATCCCGTATCGAGTCACGCATTCTTCTCGATGTGTTTCCAGGCAGTCAAGTGCACACACTCTCGTGCCGCACTTCAGACATCTCACCCGTCCCCAATATCCACATACTTCGCAAAACACCCTCGTGGGATACGTTTCATCCCAGCGCCCCAACGCCTGAAGGTACGGCCGCGGCGGCTCGGCCAGCAGACTCCGCAGCTCTTCGTCCGAAGGCATCTCGGGAACACGAGAAACAAGCAGGGGATCATTGTCGCCAGGATGGGGAGCAGGCGGCTCGTTGTACGGGGGAGGCAAAACAGGAGGTAAGCCGCCGCCGCCGCCGCCGCCGCCAGCGTATACGACGTCCTCGGCAGCAGGCAGCTTCGTCGTGGAGGTAGAGGTGGCGTCTTTTTTATGACCTGCAGGCCGTTTGTTCGTAGCATTTGCTGCCGAGTTGGCTTCTGCGAGGGCTTGGAGGGCAAGAAAATCGTCGAGATGATTGGCAAACGTCTTTTGAGACTGCATGACTTTTCGGACGTTTGGTGTGAACTTTGTGGCAGCTGTTGGGACACCGGATGAGACAATCTTGCCGCCTTTGACTGTCAACGATGAAAGATTTGCTTGTCAACATACCTCGTCCCGTTCGCGCTGGCAGGGGAATCGAATTATCTCTGTTCCCGTCCCTCTCCAGAGCTTCCACCTCCTTGCGGATTTTGGCCTCTTGTCTCGCCGTGAGGTCGCTCAGACTGGGGCCACCGCCCGTCTGATTTCGAGCTCGTTTTCTATTCGCAGGCTGGATGCCCGCTGACCCAGGCACGATGGCCGTGTCGGGAACATACGCCCAACCCGGCGCTGAGGTTGTCCTTGCGCTGGCAAGCTCGATGACGCCAAAGTTGTTCATGATGCGCTCATTGGGTTTCGGGGCTTCGATTGATCAGCTGGACAAGTTGCCGGTCGCATGGAATCGGCTGCAGGCGCTCAGCTTGCCGCTGGTAAAGAGCTAGAACGAAATACTTCAACGTGAATGTGCAAGGAAGAGGAGGGGGAGGGGGAG
>JMQE01001545.1:0-58632 GCA_000731825.1 Hypocrella siamensis | reverse complement strand
ATTTTTTTTTGGGGGGGGGGGGGGAGAAGCAAACGCATCGTGGTTGTAGTTTCCGAGTCAGATAGTTTGCATAGTGGCGAGGATTTATTGTATGCGGAAGCAAATTCCAGATCCAGTCGCATCTTTGTCCAGACCGTGGATTCACATCTCTGAGCTTGACAGCTCATCACGTCGTGATTCCGCCAATGCCGATGCTGTCGCTGGTACAACTATCTCGTGGTCCGCCGGTACATCCGGCCACTTGTCGCACGTTTGCAGGAGCGTCAGCGACCCTTGCGGTTTGCCCTGGCGAGCCAGCTGCGGGCCTCTGGAGAGCCAGTACGCGAATCCCTTATAGTACTTGACGCCAACGGGGCCAAGTGCATCCCGCAAACGAGTAAAGGTGAGGGCGAGCACCTGGAGATCCTCCTCCAGAGCTGCATGTTGATTCGTCGCCAGGCCTCCGGCGGTCCCGTCTCTGCGGGCGGCGCCCGGCGAACAAAAATAGTCCATAATGAGTATGCGGCTGAGAAAGAAGAGCAAGGGGATGGCGTGCGCGTTCACCAGTGGCTGCAGGGCAGACGAACGGGCCGTCTGTCGAATCATGGACACGCTGCTTTGGGCGGCGGCGACGCAGTGCGGCCAGTGCGCTGAGTGAGTAGTAGCCACCGATGGCGGCGAACGACCAAGCAAATCTGGCTGTTCCTTGCTCCTCAGCGGACGGTGATGCAAGAGTATGGTGCATGCCGTGAGTGCAAAGTTGAGCCAAAGCACGCTCGAGAAGTCGTCGTACGCGGCGGCAGATAGGTCGGTCGCGGAGCTGGGCAGCATGAGACGAATTCGGACCAGGCGCGCCTCCATGTCGCTCAGTCTCGGTCCCATCCTGTCGTAGTCAAAGTCGGACGCGTGCAGCAACTCCCCGATGCTTCCGAGCAGTATGTAGCCGAGCAGCAGGAGCTGATGCATGCTGGCTTCGCCCCGACGACAGCGGCCTTGGACGGCGGTGATGACGTCGTCCAGGTCCGAGCTGAACTTGACAGGCTCCGGAACGGACGATGGGAGGCTGGTCCCCGTCTGGAACACGGCATCCGGCATGGGAAAGTTGACGCGAAGCCTCCTGTCGTCGATGGCGTGGACCAAGCCGACGGAGAAACACAGTCCCCGGTCAAACATGTACAGCATCCAGATGGCTCTGCGCGCCTCCTCCTTCTCGACCCAGTTCTGCTGACCCAGGACCTGCTGAGCGCCTCCAAAGGCGGGTATGATGGGGATCTGGCCGTCGCTGTCGCACTGGCTGCACCCCATGGCGACTCCCTTGCGCCAGGCCTCGCCCAGCAGAATCCACGTCGTGGTGAAGTCGGTCTCGACAACGGCCTGGTAGATTGTCAGAGCGGCGGCCTGGAGCGTCTGGATGCCACGGTCGCTCGTGTGCATGTGTTTAGATGCAAGGGCTTTGGCGCCGTCGAACCAGCCTCGTCGACGGTCTCGGACGGCTTGGTCCGGATGCGAGCTTGCCGACACGGCGGCAATGGCGAGGACCAGCGCCGACGAGACCGAGTCGATGCCATGCTTCTCGATTCGTTCCCGGAGCTGAGCCTTGTGAACGACAGGGACCAAGGAGTATATCCGGTCAAAATAGATGTCTACCAAGTCCAGAAACAACGGCGTCTCGGGCAAGCTGTCCCGACGAGCTGGTGAGGCGGCGTCGCTGGACGAAGCAGATTTCTGAGGTGAAGGCAGACCTTGCAGAAAGACTGCAGTATCCGCGTCTGCGGCTGCGTCGAGAGAAGAAGACGACGACAAGTCGACCGGGTCGAGGTTCATCCACGAGCTCGGCTCGTTCCATTCCTGCTGGACGGCCGCCAAAGCCGCAGCGTCGCACCAAATCCCCTGACCGCCATGATGCTCAATGGACGTGTGCGCCTCGCCGCCCGGCCCAAGGGTGGAAAACCACGTATTCTGCCCCACAGCATTTCGTATCGCCGGTGTCAATGCCGAGTAGAGACAGAGGTCTCCGCGCTTCAGACACGAGGCGCAAGACGGGCGTGTGCCCTTTTTGCTCGCAACATTGTCAACTCGATGCTTGGACGGAGAGGACCAGCTCAGTTGAAGCAGCGACGACGACTCACATCGCATTTCTTCTTTCTAGATCGACATGCCGTGCAGACATTTTCAGACTTGGCTGGTGCGGACATGACGGACGGTCCCGAAATGCAGGTTGTCCGTTGAACATGTGTACATGCGAATATGTACCTTCTCGTGGCAGTTGAAGAGGGCTGACGTAATCGCAGCTTAGATTTAACTCGGAGCAAAATCCAGGTACCAGAGGTTCGCCGTTGCAGACTGGCAGTAGCCGTTTTAAGGTTAGGCCTTTGTCGCATCGTCCATAATTTTTTTTGGGTCATTCATTAATTCTGTGCTGCTGCTGCTGCTATTCCGTTGGCTTACATACAATACATAAAGAGCCAAAGATTTACTTCTTCACCCCAGACATTCGACCAAGTCTAGCTACGTCAAAAACAACATCCCAAACCAATGCATCACCCAAACTTGAACTGCTCCTTGGAGTCGCCCACCAGTCTGCCTCCGGTAGACTCGACAATGCTGCCCGTGGCAAACGAGTCCTTCATCAAGTAAATGTACGCCTCGGCCAGCTGCTCCGGCGTGCCCATGGTCCCCAGCAAACTATCCCTCTTGAAGGAGTCCAGCACAGCCGGCAGATTCTCCTTGGGGATGCTATCAAACAGCTCGGTCTGCACGGCGCCAGGCATCACCGAGTTGACCCGGACCGGCCTCAGCGCGACCGCCAACCCCCTGGCCAGGCCCTGAATGCCGGCGCTAGATCCGGCCGTGATGGCAAACGACGCAGATGGGCGCTGCGAAGCGCTGCCCGTCGTCAGGGTGAGCGAACTCTTTACGTCGACACGTATGTACTTTGACATGTGCTTGGCCAGGATGACGGGGCCGTAGCTGCGAACAACGGACATTTTCTGCAGCTGCGCCACCTGAACCTCGTTGATGTCGGGCAACGTGAGAGCATCGCCGGCAGTGAAGACGACGTGGTCAAGCTTGCCGTGCGCCGTGGCAAAGTCCAGCAACGCCGTGATGTTTTCATCAAGCGACTCGGCTCTCGACAGATCACACGTCTTGGCCGTGATGGTGTCGGACGAGAGACCGACGGCTCGGGCGTGACTCTGCAGCTTCGAGACGGCCTTGTCAAGCCTGGCCTGATTCGAGCTGCTGATGGTGACGTGTGCACCGTGTTCGACCGCTGCTTCGGCAACGCTGAAGCCGATGCCGCTCGAGCCGCCGAGAACCAAGACACGTCGGCCCTGGAGCTTATTGGTGTACTTGAAGGGACTCGGCGCAGCCATTGTTCCGTGTGTGCAGAAAGTGTTTTTGGGTGTGAGCGGTAATTATATAGTATAGAATGAAGCTTTGAGATGGAAATGGAAGGGGTGGTTATCGCAGAAACCAATGTCTGTATTTATATTCATCTTCATCTGCACCTGCACCTGCATCTGCCTGCATGATGGCTGTCGCCGCCGTCTTGCTGGCGGCGAAGCGGGCCGCTAGCGTCGGCGACGGTTCCACTTTCGCCGCCGCCGCCGCCGCCGGGTTACCAAGGCAGGAGGAGTCTGTTTTAAAAACGTGCGCTGGCTTGCAGTACTCCAGAATCAGGGTTGAAGCTGAGTAATTCCATGACAAATGCCAATCATCAAGACACTCATTTAATGCTGACGCAGCAACATCTGTGGTGTGGAAACACGATCCGGTCATTGTGTGCAATGTTGTAGTAAATAATGGGGGAAAAGACAGCCGAAGAAACGAGATGTTGAACCTGCAGTGGGTGAGACAATGACATGCACACATTACTAAAGCGCAGCTTGAACAGCGCGTCAAGAGCAAATCATGTCCCAGTACCAGAATACACGAGAGCTTAGAGTGGAAGAATCTTCTTCGGCGAGGGCCCATGAAGAAGATACGTAAATGGGGCTCGATGCTGGACGATTTGCGGCGGAGCAACCGCTGCTGGACACTCCCTCGCCGTGCGTCTTTCATTCGCGGGCACTACTTCATCTTGCCGACAGACCTGCCGCTGCGCGTCCGTCGATCTGCGCAGTTGGTCGATTCCCGTGCGACTCCCTCCTGATTGGTGCGCCTTGTCGGCGATTGGGCAGCGGCGCCGAAGCCAACTAAAGAAGGGGTAGCAGCTATGACGTGACCCGGCGTCTGCGCACTTGTGCCCCAGTGTCATGGACGAATTGCCTATGAAAACGGTAGGTGTCCAGGAGGGACATGGACGAAACGAAGTCCTTGTCGAGTAAATGGGCCCAAGTCAACGCCAAGATTTACATGCGCTGAAAGTGCCTCTGTTGGAAATGGGAAATGGGACAAAAGAAGAGAGAACGCGCGGTGTTCTCTACGTCTTACTACAATGCTTGTGAGGCAGGAATCCTCTTGTGCTCTATACACTATCGTGTTCAATCACTAGATATAAATCTTTGAGCAATGAAAATTCTCTCTAAACGAGTCGATGTCGAGGCTTTAGCAGCAGGCCATCATCCTACATGGAATGACGGCTCTGAGCCTCGAAAACGGCATCAGCAGCTTGACCAACCAGCTGCTCATAGATATGAGCATCCGTCGCGCCCTCCAGTCCAAACAGAAGCACCTGGCTATCTTGCTGCAATCCCAGTGTCTCGCGGAGCCGCGTGTCCCTCTTTGATTCTAGAAGAACGCCTACGGCGGCAGCCGACGACTCTCCGCATACCACAGGCATGTCGCCGCGCTGCCCGCAGGCCAAGTCTTTCATGCCTTCAATCGCAAAAGAATCCGGGACCGCGAGAAAATCGCTGGCTAGCCATGCCAGAACCTTCCAGGCCGCCGGCGACGGCGAACGGCAGGCCAGCCCTGCCATGATGGTCTGTAGGCCACCTCGAGACTCGCACGCTTGGCCCTCGTTGGCGCTCTGGAACAGGCAGTCGGCTTCGAGCGGCTCGACCACGATGAATCGCCGAGTTTGCATGCCCTTGTTCAGACTCTCTCTCCAGCCGTTGAAGAGCCCGAGAAAAATGGCCGCTGCTATGCTCCCCACGCCGCCACACACGAAAACGTGCGTAACGTCTGTCATTGCAGGGACCATGGCAAGCGTTTCCTCAGCAAGGACCATGTATGCCTTCATGACAGCCTGGGGAATTTCGTGCTCAAAGTCGTCCCAGGAAGTGCTGCTCACAAAGTACCAACCGTTCATTCGAGCGTCCTGTCTCGCCCTCTCCACCGATGCCTCGTAATCACCATCAATGCGTATCACGATAGCTCCCAAGTCCGTCATGATTTCGGCGCGCCCGGCACTGACGTGGTTGTGGATATAGTTGACACAGCGGCAACCGAACACTTTTGCGCCATAGGCAAGGCCCCTGCCCTGGTTACCGTCTGTGGCAACGCATACCGTCACCTTCTGGGTAAAGACGCGGTACTTGCCCGATCTCAGCTCCAAAGAGCTTGGTTGAATCCCGGTTCTTGAGAAAACCTCTGCAGCCAGAATCTTGTACACCGCATATGGTGCCCCGAGAGCTTTGAAGGATCCGAGATTTCTGCCAAAGCGTTGGCTCTCATCCTTGAAGAACAATTGGTTGATGTTGAGTTGAGTGGCAAGATTTGGAAGGGGTCGCAATGGCTGCGGCTGGTATTCTGGCCAGCGGCGAATCTCCTCAACCGCGTCAGACCAGGAAGAGAGGTTCTGAACGCAACGCGCGGCGTTGGTCTCAGAGGCCTTATTAAAACGTCTGATGTTGGCACAATGGCGATACGCCATGATGTCGTTTGTTGTCTGAAGTAAATTTTTGTAATAATCTCTTTCGGGAGATGAAAGGTTCCGGTGTCGAGTGGCAATGACTGCCTTGTATATGCTTTAGAGATATCAGTGAAGAACATGGATTTAATGAAAGGGGTGAAGGTTCTCGGCAGCATACTTATACTCGTGCTGTGTCGGGACCTCATTCATCGGACTCACAAACATAATCTCCAGATGAGACGTGGGCGGTGTCGGGCAAATGAACGCAGCGCCGAACCGGGGTTGCTGGGAGGCCCCAGCCAAACAGTGTCTGCGCCATGAGTCCACGCAAACTTTTTTCGCCTCGGTCGGCAGGCATCGAGATTCGGCCGAGAGCCCTACGTCGGGCGACATAGGGACCTTTTCAACGAAGAAGCGGTGGCAGCTCGTGAATCCCAGCCGTCAATCTCAACCATCGTGATCAAAAGAGCCCCGGTTCCGGACTTCAGATTTTCACGGATTTCACCAATTTGCCGCAAGAACAGAGCTCCATGGGAGTAACTCACTTGGCCGAGCTCCGTCATCATGGCTCAAGGTGAAGCTCTTTTTGAGTTGAAGCCAACACTGGCAGCTCTTGCAAACAAAAAGTGCATGTTTCGTAGTGACCACAAGAGGAGTCAAACAGGCAACCCATCCTACGTATCGAAGCTCGGCCAATACACCATGTCCGGATACGCGTCATTAGTCGGCGAAATCATCTGAGAAAAGTCAATCTCGCTTGACAACAACGCTTCTGATGGTGGCTCGTAAAGCCCGCTGCTGCCGTGAGCGTGTCGCGTTTGCTCGGCTATTTCACTGGGCCTGGCTGCTCCAAGGGCATACTCGGTTGCTGATCCCGACTGCATCGCGTCGTCCCCGCTTGGTGTGTCATTCTCCGTTACAAGGACACCTACCTCCGCTTTCATTGCGTCAATATGTGAGCAGAACTCCGCCGCACTGAAGCTCCCTAAGTCCTTCAGCTCCCCCAGAAGCCTGCCTGCCAACTCAAAATCCCATCTGTCCTGGCGACTATCAGGACCACAAAGCAGGCTTGAGATACACAGAACCGTGGCAGCGGAGAATAGAAACTGCGTGTGGAAGTAGTCAAACGTCTTGAACGAGCCGTCCGTCCACGACTCTTTGATGATTGTATACGTATGGCGCGCACATCGAATACAGGCGTCTGCCAAGGAATGCACAGAGTCCGACACACCAATCTCACAGCTCGACGTCTTCTCGGTGGGTGCGCGTAGTCGTAGCATGTGAAGGAGAACAGGTCGCGTAGCAAGTATCATGGACTGCTGAGGTTAGTGGTGCGGAGACAAAGTTTGATCTTTGCACATCTACCTGATTGAAATCCAAGAGCAGGAATTTCGCTCCCGCGGACACGAGCTCCGAGCCGTTCGAACGTGCGTTGAAGCTTGCTGGTAGCGCATGGAACCATGTTTCTAAGCGTCCCAACGCATGCTGAGCTTGCTGCAGGAAAGGCTCTTTTTGTTTTGTCCGGCTATAAAGTGATGTGATGTTCGTCCTGGTGATTCTCGACAGACCAATCTGGGCAATGAGACACTCAGTGTCTTCGAAATCATCGTTCTCTGTTTGGACCAATAATGGAAGCTCTACCGATATGTCGTCATCAGCGACCGATAGCATTTGGCTGCTGATGGCCGCGCAGGTCCGATCAAGAATATACGATGTCCACCACAGACGGCGCAGATGTTCCCTCGTTGATGTTTCGACTCGCTCAGTGACCGGCAAGTCGTGATGAAGTCCCATTACCAGCCCGTGTCGCACCGCTGAGCTTGCCAGAAAGTACGCTGAATGTCGTCGATTGACGTACAGGGAGTACAAGCACTACACACATTTCAGTGCTCCTGCCGAACTCTAGGAATTCCATCCCTCTTACTAAGAGCAGGGCCACTTCGATGCATTCAACAGATGGGCGCTCAAGGAGTCGACCGGACACTTGGCTAGCCCACGCGAAGTATATGAGTCCAGGAACTTGCTGGTCAACACCCCTTATGCGGCTGGAGTGCAAGTCTCCGATGGCAAAAAGCGCCAGAATCTTGCATTCCGAAAGAAGGTCCAGTGGCTCTGTTGCTTGCAGATACTGTTCGAGCAGTAACGATGTGGTGCCTCTTCGAACTATGTGGTACCCACGGTCAATGCTTGCCAATGCATTTTGCATGAGAAAACGAGCGTGTGCCGGGCTCGGCCGCGCGGGGTATCTCGGAGCTGACAGCGTGTTGATTTGATCTATTCCAGGATAGCTAGTTCGAGGGATATGGCTCAAACTCGCTTTCGAAATGACTTGGCGAAAACGAGTTGCAAAGGCGGCATCGGCTACCTCGCCGATAAGAATCGGGACTTGGATAGAGTTCATTGGGAGAAACCAAGGCCGCTCCTTTAGGAGAGGATTCTGGTTCAGGACGTCCGGCCTCTGGCTTCGCGGGAGCTCGCCATCCGTATCTGGTCCATTGCCTGATGCATCTGGTTGAGGGGTTGACGTATGCACTTCTCCCCGGAGTCGTCGGTTCTCCTGCAATAGCTCTTCAACGTACCTGGACGGGGTTCTTCAGCGAGAGACTTCGACACATGGAAGTGCGAAACTCACCTCTGGCTTATCTTTATTTGCCGGTCGCGTTTGGGGTATACACAGTCGGCTTCACTATTTGATTGGATGCAGACCTGGCAAGGGCGACCACCCGGACACTTGACTTTTCTAGCATGGCACTTTCGGCAGCTTCTGTCCTGTCAGAGGTGAGGAGGTATCATCGGCCATGGAAAACAGGACGCACGCGACGAATTTCATCCTCATTGAGGCAGGGGTTCTTTCAAATGCAGGCATGAGAACCGGTTCTGGTGAGTTGGTCGATGCTTGCGCGGAAAAACTCTAACAAAGTGAAGGACGCGAGCAGGCGGCAAAGAAAGACTTTCATTCTTATCGATAGGTTGGGCGAAAGTAAATGCACGCCATGCCGTTGCCCAATAACACCGACCAACCATAATAGGTGGCGGCAAAGGATATGCTGAATGCTGAAAGAGGCATGAATCTGGCAGTCCGGGGCGCCATCTCAGAGCACAACCTGGATGTTGAGTTCATTGGATCATCGCCTGGAACATCGAATCGTTGCGCGCCAACAATTTCAATTTGCATGCGCATCTGGCGAGACAACCCTGCATTCGTCAGAAAATCGGCTTTTTTTTATCAGTATAATGCTTCGTAGAAAGGCAATGAATAAGAGCTCAAGCTTATGAACATTTGCATTCAGGAACAATCTAGTCGAGCTCCTCTCTCCCTCTTCCTAGCTTTCTGACGTGTCTTCGCGCATTTCGTCCGCCAAAAAGTTCGTCCAACGTAAAGCGAATTGAGTGGATCCCTCGAGTAATTTCTCAAGTACTCTTTCAACTCGTTGCCCAGCACATCGGCGGAGTACACTATTGTAGGCGACGAAGGTTGCACCAACGTTGTCTATGGCCAGTCCGTTGGCGTCGAAACCTCTTCCACCTCCCCATCAAATATTCTGACACATAGCGGCCCCGTTCCGACAAGGGCTGATTCTCCGTCCGTAAAAGACAATGTGGCTGCCTCTTGAAGACAATCGCTTGCTGTTGCTCGTAGTCCTGGCGAAAGAACAATCATGTTGTCCAACAAGAATTGCCGTAGCTCATTGGGTTGTTCCTTGACGTCTCTTCGGAGCCGAGCCACAACTTTCTTGCACCAATCAAACCCTTCCTTCATTTCGCCCCGGCGGCGGCGCCTATTTCATGATTGCATGCAGGATGAGCCTCATATCTGAGGCATCAGGCAACCGTAAGTCGTCTTCTGTTGCTTTGGTATTCACAATCGCGCGCATTCTCCCAGCTTGCATCAAACAGGAATTTGCTCTTTTCCATTTGCTTTCATGGACTGCATTCATGCAAGAATGCAATTTTAATGCTCGCTCATCAGGCGGTCAATGCCGCTGCCTGAGATTGACAGATGTACTGCTGAACAGATCGCCTGGTCGCGGGTTGAGCTTGGGACGAATTAGCTCAAGACAACACAGGCAAAGACACCCATCTCAGTCTACTAGTTACACTACGTTTTAATAACAAGGCAAAGGAGCCCTTGTCAAAGATGAATTCGTGGTTAGCAGGGTCGGCGGGATGGCTTGTTGATGAAATCGCTGCTTTGAGCGATGCTGAGCTTGGCTCACTCATGAAGAAATTTCGGCCCTTGAAGGTGAGTATGAGCTCCCCGGTATTGACAGTTGATTAAGTTGACCAAGGTGCTTCTCTCATATGCTCGGCGTCCGTCTTGTACATGTAGATCTCACCGATAGTGATGTAAGTCACAAAGATTCGGTCTACTGCGGAGTACATCGCGGCTGGATTAGATGGACGTAACGGCAGGGTTTGAAGTCATGGACTAAACTTGTTGATTTGGGTGGCCGTCATAGCTTCTCGCAGCTATTTCAATTTATCTATCGAGGACCCCAAGAAGCACGATCAATGGCGACGAGCTCGAGCATCTCAGCTTCGAGTATGTCGGCTCAGCAGATACCGTGAAGACATGTAACGCCTGAGGCGTCGTCATGACATAGACTGGCAGAGGCTTGCTTGTGGGAAAAAAAAAAAAAAAAAAAAAAAAAAAAGTGCTACAGCTTTCTCGCGAAAGCAGCAGATTATGGGCTACTGGAGCTTGTTCAGAGATCTGACTTGAAATTGAAAAGTGTTCTTGCTAACTGCTGTACAATCTGGTTTTTCCGCGGGCGGGGCGGGACTTCACGATGCTGAGATCCGAGTGCTTGTGGCCAATAATCAACACGAGATTTACTCGAGGAATACTTGCTGCGCATTATGCGAAAGGGTAGGCTGCTATTCACCGGGTTCAAACTAAGTGGCTTCGCAACCAGATTCCGTTTCTTGAGGCCAAGATGTGAGACTGCAGTGGGTTGTACATCAATTGCCAGCACGAGAATGAAGGAGAGCTCAACTCTGTTGCTCGCGCCATTTTCAATCAGCATAAGTTGATGTACTGCAGTAAAGTCGAAGACTGATAGTTGAAGCTGTTGCGGGCACAGGCCAACTGGCCCTTTGTTGTGGATCAGCCTCACATATCAGGCATCCTTAGGGCATCGTTTGTTGTGCCCTGCCCTTTTGGGCACGCCTCGCGCACAGCCCTAGATAGTTGAACAATCAACATCTTCATGCCTTCATAGAAGCAACCCATTCACGCGTTTCAAGTTTCAAGTTTTGTGAATAATGTTCGCAACCGTGTTCGAATGTCCCTGGCACGTGTAGTGGACACTTTTGCCTAGTTGGCCCGTGACATGTCCCAGCCCCTCAATCCGTGCAACGAGCGCCACGGGACGAGACTGCGGCCCCACCCAAAGTGGGCACTCCCTGTGCCTCGCCAACCAAGCAACCACGCGGTCAAGGATCCATCCCTTCCCAGCCACCGTAATCATAGCCTCCGTTCTGATTCACCAGATGGTGAGAAGCCAGGGCTTCTCGCGCGGCCTCATGGCGGTCGCCTTTGATCTCCCGAGCCATTTCTTCTCTCCATTGTCTTTCTTGGATCTCTTTTCAAAAATCTCCTGATAAACAATCGCTCAATTTCCAGCACTTCACAATTCACGGCCTTGCGCTCGACTAATGTTGAGCTGACGCGGTCCTGTCTCGAGAAGTGACTTGAAGCTGTCACGATGCCCTTCGTCGCCAACACGCCCGAATCCTTGCTCGATCGTGCCGATTCCAAGAATCCAAGTTCAACATGTCGTGGCATTACATCAAGCGGCCGACCATGCCGAAGGCCGGTCGTATCCCCAAATCGGACCTTTCTGATGCCCAAACAACATGGATTGAGAGTCGACCTGAGCGACGAAAAATTGTATTGCTGGCAGCACAAGGAACAAGCCTGCCACTCAGCAGCTTCCAGCCCCGGAATTCGGCCAAATACAGATCCCATACTAGAGGAGCGATCGAGTCTCGACACTCTTGCCGACAGGCTTGGAATAATAGACTTGCAAGAAAAAAAGGGTGGCAGGAAAACTGGCCATGGACAATCGAATAGGCCGCCGAACCGTGTCGCGTCAGCAAAGGATAAGCCCACGCTTCGATTTTGTTTCTGCTTCTCAATTCCCTTGGAGGAGGTGCAGGAACCTGCCCGGCCAAAGCCAAGACCAAAGCCAACGCCTGCGCAAAACACAGTGTCGGCCTCCATGCCCAATCTGCACAGCCGGCCTCACAATCAGGGAGGCGCATCTCCAGGCAAATCTTCTTTTCGATCGGAAACGTCAACGACCTCGACACAGACAGCCCGATTCAAGCACTTGATACCCGACGCGCTCGACACAGTCACCGCTTCAGCGCTCATGGCTGAACTTGCTAGGCCACATACTGATGCGGAGGAGGCTGGATACATCTACATGTTCTGGCTGACTCCGACGGACAAGAAGTCGCCTGCACCGGTCGACGCGGCTCGATCACTTCTTGCACCACCCCCAGCCAACCCCCATGGCCGATATCGACGCCCAAGCGATGCTGTGGCCAACTTTGCTGATCCGGCAAGTCACACTGGCAAGAAAACAATGCTGCTCAAGATTGGGAGAGCAGCAAACGTCCAACGCAGGATGAATCAGTGGCAGCGACAGTGTGGTTATGACATTGAGATGCTTCGTTTCTATCCGTACATTCCTAACATGAACGATCGACCTGGGACGAGTCGGACGCCGCGCATGACGCCTCATTGCCGACGAGTGGAACGCCTGATTCATATCGAGCTTGCAGGCATGGGGCTGCGCGCTGACATGGCATCTTGTCAGGTCTGCGGCAGGGAGCACCGAGAATGGTTCCAGGTCAATGCCACGAGAGACGGTATTCGGAGGGTGGATGACGTGATACGTCGATGGGTAGACTGGGATGAGATGCATGCGAGCTAAAGAATCTGGCGATGAATAATGACGATAATGAGACATGAATGAATCGCAGAAAGGGAAGAGCATGAAGACCGATGAGAATGGCATTTAAAAGGCAAAGCAAACTTGGGCAGCATGTCTTGCGTCTTGTCATTATTTTTTGAAACATGAAGCATGGGACATGATGGGAGACAGGATCAGACAGCGAAAAGTTCAGAATGGCTTGATGCTGGCAATGATTAAATCTATAAGTCTTGGCGAATGAATCATACATGTCGTGAAAGGCTTTAAGTATTTGCTCCTCCATCCACCAATGCGTCTCGTCCTCTAGCAAGATGTCATGTTTTGCTGGATTCCCACATCATTACGAGCCTTTGAAACGGCGCATACCGGACCCTCAGTATCAAAGGAGAGAGCGCTGCTCGAGAAAATTGAACCCCACGATGCCTTCTGCAAGTACCGTCTCAGGGCCTACATCTGTCTCTGACGATATGGACACTCTTCTTCCAATCACACCATCGTTGCCCACTTCTAAGGAAAGGGGCTGGTCGAGAATCAGCTCGACGTAATCGTTTGCCAGAGGTATAGAAGGTAACGTGAATTGGTGGAAAAGGCCACACTCTGTTGTATCTTTTGTCATGTCTCCAATCGAGCTGCCAGGAGTTAGAAAGGGGGTGTCTTTTTCTCTCTCCAATCCCCCAAGTCTCTCGCTCATGGTTTGCATGGGGAGCTGCGAACATACTGAATTACCACGCGGAGTCTGCCCATGTCGATGAATTGATGTTGCCGACTTGGAGTGAATCTCGCATGCGTGGCTTCTGAGCTCCCTGGCTGTCCTGGGGTATGGAACGCAAGGTCGCCATGAAGTGAAGAGTGTTGGCTTGGTGCATCGTTTCTCGCAGCGCTGAGAGCGGCCAGCGCTCCCCCTCGAGGCCGGTTCGTGATTTCCGGGCCACACATGTTGTATGAAGCTGGGAAATTATCGAGCTGTACTTCAGTCAAGCCTGGTAAGAACGTAAATGTCCTCCTTCAAATAGTACACAAAGTGCATGGCTGGAAAAGCGTTTCGTTCGCATCTTGACACAGTTATGAGACGTGCTCAATCGCGCTCAGTTGCATCCAAAACGAACCATCCAGGTGCATAGCGCCAATGTGGGCCGCGCTGTGGCTGGTGGATTTCAACCAATTACTGCGGATCTGTCTCATCCCATCTTTCCAAATGGGGCAATGCTAGTGAGCAAGTTTGCGTGGGAATGCTCCGGAATCACACCAGCCACGTACAAAGCACTCCGTCCATACATGGCAAGCACGCCCATCTACCTGCCTACGAAATGTATCGCAGCAGAACGGCAGACGGAGGCAGGCAGCCTCCCTGTACTTTCGTGTCCTTGTGGCCCACTCGGGCATGACGGGTGAATCTAAGATCTGACAAATCAAAGTCATCCTCGGCTCGTCTCGGACGCCCCATGTCTTCCTGCTCGCTGATGCTGCCTCCTCCCTCTGCCAGTTCTTACGAGTCAGAGCTTCAGTAAAGTCTCAACTGCATCGTCGTGTCAACTCAGGATTTGAGCCATATACAGCCGCTTGTCTCAGTCAAAACCACTCAACGTCACCATGTCTGCAGCAGTCTTCAGCCTTCCCAAGCTGCCCTATGCCTATAATGTACGCAGCGAGCCTGTCCATCAAGGTGCCAAGATGATGTTTTTCTTGCTGACCCCCTCTTTTGCGTCCTCCAGGCGTTGGAGCCCAGCATTTCCGCGCAAATCATGGAGCTCCATCACAGCAAACACCACCAGACCTACGTGACCAACCTGAACAACGCGCTCAAGACTTACTCAGCAGCCACGACATCGAGTGACATTGCCGGACAGATTGCACTCCAGAGTGCCATCCGCTTCAACGGCGGCGGTCACATCAACCATTCTCTTTTCTGGGAGAACCTGACACCTGCCAGCTCGCCTGAGGCTCAGCCCCAGAATGCTGCCCCGGCTCTGCTGGCGGCCATCGGTAAGACGTGGGGTGGCTTTGACGACTTCAAGGCTGCCTTCACCAAGGCTCTCTTGGGCCTGCAGGGCAGCGGATGGGGCTGGTTGGTGAAGGAAGGTAACGCATTGAGAATCATCACGACCAAGGACCAAGATCCTGTGGTGGGAGGCGAGGTGCCTATTTTTGGAGTCGACATGTGGGAGCACGCCTACTACCTGCAGGTATGAAGCCATCCATTATTCTTGTCTCCCTTCCCGAGACAATGCGTGAAAGAAGTTGCGCTGACTGTTTCGAGTAGTATCTGAACGGCAAAGCTGCCTACATCGAGAACATATGGAAGGTGATTAACTGGAAGACTGCCGAGCAACGATTCCAGGGAGGGCGCGACGATGCTTTCAAGGTCCTCAAGGCTTCCATGTAAAGTGAGCGTCCTCTTCCGAGGAGCAAGTCAGAGTCAGGTCATGTCATTTGATCCTTCATGATGTGGACTTGCCCTTCCCAGCGGTGCGGTGCGGTGCGGTGCGGTGTAGGAAACCTCGCTAGAGCACATGGCGCCACAAGAAATGCAGATACGAAGTTGCGCACAATAACAATCAAGTTCTCCCCATGGGACGCACCATGTTCAGTGTAATGTCTTTCTGGATTCAGCACCGCCAGCATCCGGTGTCACTCCAACCATGCTCTCGTATGTTGCACAGCTCGTCAATCCGCTACGTGCTGCTTCCAAGCGATGCTCCTGGATAATTTCCGAAGATTCCTCTTTCAGCTGCCGATGCATTGCCATTGCATGAGAAAAACGCTCGCATGCATGGCCTAGACGATGTATGTACGAAAGTAGTTCGACTCCGTCCTGAGCAGTTGAACAAACAGCCCCAGCATTCCATGTCAGGCGCATGACCCGATCACGATTGCAAAATCCTTGTTTCGCAAATCTAGACGGCTGGATCCGCAGATGCTCAATCCTATCCGCCGACGAGGACTCTTTGACCTTGTGCCACCACCACCACCATCACAACATGGCCGAGGTTGGACACGATACACCAAGTGCAAGCCGTGCCGCATTGCCATGAACGCCAAGAAGAGGGGGTAAAATATCAAGATGCGGCCCGAAAATGTAGACGGACAGCAAACAGCCGTGCAAGGTCACATACGAGGACTTTCTAAGAAAAGACTTGTGCACCTCCGGACAAGCATGTATACGAGAATTGTACCATGTCATAGAATGAACTTGGTGGCGGTATATAAAAAGCCCGTCCATGGAGCAACACAAGTTGTTGTTTCATGACACCAAAGAATCTCCTCCTAACCCCTCCCCAAGACAAAACAGAATACCACTGGCAACGGCCATTGACATCATTCTCCCTGTTGGCCAGTATGTGGAACGTAAAGACTACTTGTCTTGTCGCCTTTGGGCTCGGGTGCGTTCCTCATCGTTTTTTTTGGGGTTTTTTTTTCTTAAGTCCCGGTGACTGATTGGTTTCAGGGCTTCACTCGGTGCTGCCACCGAAAAGAAGACGGTTACTGTCACCACGACGGTGACGGCATGTGCTTCGTCTTGTTACTCTACTGTTACTGTCACGCAGTGCTCTGGGACGACTAGCACTTCTGGCGAGGGCCACTCTGTGACTTCTTTGCCTGGGAGCTCCTTGTCCGTGTCGAGCTCTGCTTCGGTTCCTGTTACCTTGTCGTCTTCAGCTTCCGGCTCTTCTTCAGTGCCGTATACTCTGTCGGTTCCTTCTGCTTCCAGCAGAAGCACCTCTTTGGCTTCGGCTTCGTCTGGTACCTTTTCAGCTTCGAGCACTTCCCTGGCTGCTTCTTCTCCTTCTTCTGGTACTTCCTCGGTTCCTTACACTCTGCCGTCATTTTCTTCTTCTTCAGCTTCGAGCACCTCTTTGGCTTCTTCGGGCGTTTCCTCGCCTTCTTCTGCTGCGAGCACATCTTCCGTGTCATACGACACTTCGTCTGCTTCTAAGACTTTGCCTCCGGTCAGCACTTCTCCCGTGTTTGGCACCTCTTCCTCACGCTCGGCATCCTCTAAGAGCTCTGGCCTCTCTTGGAGCAAAGTCCCTTCCACTACCTTGTATCCAACATCGTCTGCTCAGAATATAACAACGTCATCCCTGCTGAGCTCGGAGACTTCTTCTTTCCCGGCCACGACGTCAAAGTTGCCCGAGACGTCGGCGTCCACCAGCTCAGGCGCGGTGTATCCGCCTCCTGGAACAAAATCCTCGTCCGAGGCTTCCTCGTCTGTGTCGTCGTCGGCCACAGGCCTGCCGTCCACCCGAGAGTCTATCGTCTCCACGACCACCACGGACGTCTGCCTGCCTCCTGGCGAAAGCACCTCGGGGCTGTACACGTCCTTGTCCGTCACCACGTCTACCGAGTCGTCTTCTGCAACAACAAGCTTGGCGGGTGTCCCTGCTTCTTCGACGACGACGACAACGAGCAGCTACTACTACTCTGTATCGTCGTCTGCTGCGCCCCCCTCGAGCGTGACATCTTCTGCCAGCGAGGGAGTCCCGACCGCCTCCTCCACTGGCGTCAGTCCGACGTCTTCCAGCGAGGGAGTTCCAACCGCCTCCACTGGCATCAGTCCGACGTCTTCTTCCGGCAAGGGAGTTCCAACCGCCTCCACTGGCGTCAGTTCGTCGTCTGGATTCCAGTACCCTACCTACTCTCCGTCGTACCGGTCCAGCGTCGACGGCATAGGGACAAAGTCCAAGAAGAAGACTCGTGCGCCATCGACCCTCACCACGCTCTTCACCACCACCTCTTCGCCAAGCAGCCAGAGTCTGCCTCCGACTACTACGACGCCCGACACGCCTCCGGCCTATGGAAGTACGACCGATGGACCGCCGTCTTATGGTGAGCCCACATCGGAGTCTTCGTCGGGGCCTCCATCTTATGGTGAGCCGACGTCGTCTTCAGGTCCTCCCTCATACTCCGACCCTCCGTCTGATGGGGAACCTCCATCTTATTCGGACCCTCCGTCCTACGGGGGCGCATAGACACACATTTCGCTCTACCCCTTTCCCTCGACATGGGCATGTGATGCGAAATACCACTTCGAGACAGGACCAACGAAGAAAAAGAAGGGACAGAACCAACCAAAAAAAAAAGAAGGACAGAACGGAGCACGTGCAAAAGTGGTGGCGCGTAGTTAAGGCCTGAAAGTTTGATTTATCCAGTATAGTAAACCGTATAGTCTTCAAAGTACCTACTTCTTCATCGTCATGTCGCGTAGCTCTATAGTCTATCATTTTTTTTTTAAAAAAAAAAAAAAAAAAAAAAAAAAAAAAAAAAGCGACTTATTCTCAGTTCTTACCAGTTCTAACCAACCATGTGTGCGTTGCATATTCATGACCCTTTGGACAGGCAGACAACGGCCCATTTGCCGTGGAAAGCCCACCTCCTGGCGCCAGTTTCACCGCCACCACCCTCGGTGGCCTTCAGCTCCTCGTCCTTTCCGGGAGGAAGACCAACAACGACATCGGCCTTGCAGGTGCGCAACGACAGCACGTTGACGCCGGATCCAGGACCCATGGGACCGAGAGCAGTGGTCCAGGGCGTCGTGGGATCCCAGTGGGCATCGCCGGTGAGTTTGCGGTAGTTGAGATCGCCCTTGAATATGGTGAGCTCGGCCCCCTTCATGTCCTCGTGCAGCTCGGGAGCTTCGCTGGGTAGGCGCCAGAAACTGCCGCCGGCCGTCCAGTAGCGATTAGGTCGCATGATCAGCTGGCCCTCGGCATGAAGGTTGGTCCATTCCTGGAAGACGAACAGCAGCTCTTGGGTCTCATTATCGCTCAAAGGAGCCGGCGTCTTTTCCTGGGCCTTCTCCTCGTCGGATGGGGTCTCGAAGAAGGTCTTGGGGTCGGACAGCGCATTGAGAAGCAGACCAAAGTCGGCAGGTAGAACATCAGACACGAACCAAGGAATGGACTTTGGTCGCAAGACGATCTGCGTCGCCAGGCCAGATGTCAGCAAGAAGCCGGCCAAGACGAGGTCGACGTAGAGCTCGAAGCCCGAATTGTCGAGGACAAAATCCACGCGGCGCTCTGCTTTGCCCTCGTCACGCGCCCTCTTGAGGGTCTCGTAAGCAGCGGGCAAGTCGTTGATGAGGATGTTCTTCTCGGCAGCCTTGCGGGCTTTGCTGCCCTGGAGTTTCTGAATATCTTCATAGGTCAGGTTCGTGAGAAGAGAGAGGTCGGTGGCATTGCCCCAGAGACAAATCTCAAACATTTCGGTAAACAAGAGCTTTTCAGCCTCCTCATCTCGGGCAGAGCTCTTGTTTGCTCGAAGCTGGGGGACGAATTCCTTGTAGCGAGCTGCCAATTCAACGACAGCGTTGCGCGATGTGCGGAAAGTGTCCATTTTTTGGCGCGCGAAGATATCGTAGTTCTTCCAGTGTTTGGTGAGGCTGAAGAAGGTGCTGATCCGTCTGCAATACATGCCAGGTCAGAACCACAGATATCTCAACGTGTATTGTCCTTGCAGGTGAGGAACAGCCTCCATTTCATCGTACCTGTACATGTAGCATTCAGCGAAGAGCCAAGGTGCATTCAGCCAGCTTGGGTTGCCAAGGTCCTGGATTTCCTTGTTGTAGCGAGCGATCTCTTCAGGATAGCCATCATCGGGAATGGGACTGCATCGTCATTAGCCCCGTAGCCTTTCGTTTTCGTAGCGTCAATTCTCGGACAAGATTCGTACGTCATGGGTCGATCGTGAAGAACTTCATATTTCAAGTTGCCGAGCTGCTCGATAATCCTTTTGCCCTCGGCTTGCTTTTCTGGATCGCTGGTCTGGGCAACAGCACGGTGGACGTCATCGACGGCGCCGGTCTGCAGATAATCGTGATGAGAAAGCAATCGCACCTTGACACTGCGCAGAAAGCATTGTGCTTACCAGAATAATGGGCCAACGCTTTCGTACAGAGTCGTACGCAAACGACTTGGGATCGCTGGTAACCGCCTTGGCTGCAAATCATGTGTCAACTACTTAGCAATGGAAGCGGGAAAAGAACTGCTTCGTACGAGTCTTGGTATCGTATTCCATGATTGGTGAGCGAATTGAGGTCAATGGGGCAAACAATAGACCAGATGATCACCAGTTTGGTATTTGTATTTAAAGAAGAAGAAGATATTTTAAAGAGAGAGAAATCGGCGAGGGGCAGACATTAAAGTATCGCGGGGCTGCTTTGAAACATTTTGAAGGCGCAAGGATTTCAAGGGCCGTGATGGAGTTTCAGCGGGGTCTGCCGAAAGGGAGGTGCTACGCATGCGGGAACTTTTTGTTCCTTTTCTTTTCTTTTCTTTTCTTTTCTTTTTTTTTTTGGCCGCAGCATCGTCCGTGCCACGAGTCTCGCTCGCTCCACGTGCCGAATCTGCTCTGGCGGTCTTGGAACGCGCACCGAACGAACCAAAGCATCTCTTCTTGCTTGTCTTGCTCGTCGTCAAAGGGGGTCTCCGTACCCGCGATCCTTTGCAGAATGACGCAGGCGGATCCCAGTTGCGGATGCAGACGAGACGGTCCATCTCCACGATAACGTCATTCACTGGGTCCCGACTCCCTCGTCAGGTCCATTATCTTCTCCTTGCAATATGTTCGTTGATATCGTCTTGCTATTCCCTTTCCACCAATACACATCGCACGGTAAGCAAATGGCTGATGGGCGCATAATAACCAGTGGCACCATGGTACGATAAATGCGAATTTGACACTCCATTTTTTTTTTGCAAACTCGATTTCCAAATAAGAGTAATGCACACCGCTTCTCGCCAGAACTTGACAATCGTGCAACGGTGCATATAATGCCTCCTGTCACGACTTCCATGGACGCCAAAATGATTTGAAACTTCTCCTCCGCCATTCTCGCTTGCGCGACTTCTCATTCTCCGGTTCCTTGTCCAAAATATCCAATGCATGCTTGATAACGGCCGTCGTAGCATCAACCCTGGAGAATGCAAACAGGTCGAAATGGTGTCCCTCAACGTCCAGGACCGCATCAAACATGTTCGCGTCATAGGCACTCCACCCAAGCACCTCGTCTGGGACCTGCAAGTCCAATCCAGGAAACGGATGCACCTCGGGCGGTATGACCTGCGTGGCTCGGAGCAGCACCGCCTTGGGCCGTTCGCCCGCATCAGCTTCATCCCAGACGGGCGGCTCCCAGGTGCGAGCCATGCGCATTGCTACAACCATGCACCGCCGGGAGAGAACCTCATTTTTCGTCAGGCCTTCTTCCGACGGAGCCGTCACTCCTCGCGGGCTGTCCGGTTCTTGGAACACAGCGGGATAGAAGCTGTCGATCATGAGAATTCCAGCCACGTGAATCATGGAATCGTTGGCCAGCTGCCTGGCGACTTCCAGACTTAACATCCCGCCCAGGCTCCAGCCGCCGAGCAAGATTCTGATACGGCCCTGATCGTCTCGGTGCTTGGGGAATCGTGGCGAAGTGACGGCTTCTCGTATCCATTGTGTGTAAAGACTGCCCATCCCAGGCAGACCGCCTTCAAACGGCTTGCCATTGAAGAAATGAGGATTGCGAATCCCGTAAACGGAACGCCCTAGAGACTCTAGACAGTGATATGCAAACGTTGTGCCGCCACCATCGTGGATGAGAAAGATGGGCGTCTCATCCGTCTTGTCTGGCTCTCGCCAGTTCTCGAGTTGAACGAGCTCGATTTTCTCCGTTAGCATCGTGGGCGATTAAGTGGTTGATCTTGCAAATTTCTCGTATAGTCTTTCAACGTGATGGTCAGTGACGCTTTTACATTCTGATTTCTTGTTTTTCGGTGTTTTCTTCTTTTGGGTTTTCGGGCATGCGAGGTCGGATGAGAAGTACCTACCAAGAATAGGTATACTAGGTACCTCAGGCAGGCCTCAAAGTGTGCACAATATTGAAGCTGAGATGCCTTAGAACTCGGGTGACGGGTCTACTTGCGCGGTACCTATCTCGACGGTGTTGAATTCCTCGTCATCTCATCTCACATGTCACAGGTTTTACAGTGTCACAGCACGCCTCAGCTGGCTCAATTTGACGCGCCTGGTGTTTCAATTTTCATACAACTCCTGGAGGGCAGTGCAGATCTACGATGAGGGCGGCTTGGCAAGGTAGCCCTCTAGCCTCCAGAGCAACAGGTGCAGTCCCATTGCTGACCTGCTTTGTCCCTGTCTCAGGACCAAAATCGTGTGGTCCCGGAACTCAGAAGACGAATTTCGCAGCTCTTCCACCATGGATTCTCCCAAAAGCCGAGGCAAGCTGTGCACGGCGACTTTTCTGCCGTACTTCGCTCCTTCGATGTCCAATGTCGAATACTGTGCTGCTGCATGGTCAGGCAACCACAGGACGCATCCTCGTCGCGTGACTTCTTTGGCATGATCCCAAGTCTGACAGGCTTGAATGAGCACCTCATCTCGTGATCCTTTAGATCTTGTAGCCGTAAGCAATGCGTCGGTCGCATGACGTCGCATCATTTTCAGAAAAACGTCACCCATGTCTTCGCGCCACACGGCCTTTCGTGTATCAGGGGTCACTGCCATGCCAGTGCGCGAGGCGAGCAGCATGGCAGCGTGTCTTTTGTCAGGACCGCCTATTCTGTCTACCGTCCTTTGTCGGGATAATAAATACGCCGTGATAGGGCTTGTTTTCCATTTCGTGTGCACCGTTTTCGCGTCTGCACTCGTCTCATCGTTGAGTTGTTCACTGGGCTGCGACAGCGCATGCATTTTCTCGTCAGCTGTATCAGCAGCAGTCTTCTCGTCTGACGAGCAAACAGTCTCGTTGCTTCCGAGATGTTCCCACGCCAAGGACCCAGGAGCCCACCATATAGACTGATCCGACGGTCGTTTGACTTGTTCGAAGTCTTGGAGAAAATATCGGGGCAGCCAAGTGAATGTGTTGCAACATCGACGGATCGGTGTCGCAAGTGCTTGTGCTGCACAAAAGTCAGGGAAACCACAGTCAGACGTGCTGTCGAAAAGACAATCAAAGTCCTACCTACCGTAAGTATTGTGTGCCAACTTTTTTCGAAATCTGCCCGTAGGTTTGCCGGGTTCGCCTTTGCGCTGTCGCCGACGTGCCTGCATCCATTTTGGATCGAACACAGGCGATAGAGGCAAGTCGCCCGTCGCTGTCGAAATCACTTTTTGAGCTGAGTTTAGGCGAATGCTGTGTCCGTGGCCTTCTTTGTTGAGGTCCGCTTCCACCTTCGCCTGGAGTACGTCTGTTCTCAAGGCTACTTTATTGTATGAAACCCATCTCTGGGCGCAGGCGCTGGATCGAGCAGCTGCCGGTATCTGCCTCAATACCGACTTCAGTATCATGACTGGGAGGGACAAGGACCAAAAAATAAAGCATGGTCGGCGCAACAGCGTGTCAAAATGCAAAGATGCGTTCTTTTGCTGCGTTGAGATTGCATTGGAGCAAGGCGTACTGGGGTCTCTGGCGGAGAGCTTTCGTAGCTGTCTACTTCCCCCACTCACGTGGAGCTCACGGTTACGTACCCAACTTCTTCCAACACATCACCATCATGATGCGGCCGCGCGCTTCGTCTGCCTTGTTCAGGCTCGCAAGCCGATCGCAGACTCATGTACGATCCTTCGGGCTCTCCAGCAAATTCAGCTCTAATCCTACGTTGGATTACATCCCGATGCCGTACATAGAGGAGACTTCGGTTAGTTAGTTTCCCCGAATTCAGCGACTCAATTCGAAGCTTACAAAGGCAGGCCGCTGGAAGGAAGACATGTTGGTTGATTATATACGCCTGAATACGCGTCATTACTTTTCAAAGGCTCATGAATACCAGGGGATATTTTCTCAAAGCTGTTGCAGGTATTTCGGGTCAACTTGCTGAAGTGGAGGAAATCCTGAGCTAACACGCACAGGAACGGATCGTCTGCTTGAACGGTGAAATAAACGACTACATGTCCGCGTCAATTGTCGCACAGCTCCTGTGGCTCGAGTCTGACACGCCAGACAAACCGATTACGATGTACATCAATTCGCCGGGAGGCTCGGTGACATCAGGTGAAAGGCACCCACAAAGGCATCCTCCACCTCAAGGCTTACCATCTTCTCAGGAATGGCAATATACGATACGATGACATACATCAAATCGCCCGTGTCGACCGTTTGCGTTGGTGGCGCAGCGTCAATGGCTGCTGTTCTTCTTGCCGGCGGAGAAGCTGGAAAACGACATGCGTTGCCACATAGCTCGATCATGATACATCAACCGCTTGGAGGAACTCGAGGACAGGCATCAGACATATTGATTTATGCGAATCAAATACAGCGAATTCGTGAGCAGTCAAACAAGATTATGCAATATCATCTCAACAAAGCAAAGGGATCCGAGAGGTACTCGTTGGAGGAAGTCAATGACATGATGGAGCGAGACAAGTATCTAAGCGTGGATGAAGCCTTGGAGCTAGGGGTGATTGACGAAATCCTGACAAAACGACCGGAGACACGAGAGGAGGAGGGAAAGAAGGAGGATAAGTAAACGTTGGCAGCTCTCAATGCTTGTGACAGCCGTAAGCTGCCATCATGATGAGCATGTCGGCTGTTGGCCAGCTTCACTCTATATAGAACGCGTGGAGCCTTTGACTTTTGTGCGTCATCCATAGAAGAGACCATCCACAGGCGCCGATGTCGGCGAATCAGGGTCGCGGACAGCGTCGAATGGGTACGGTGACCGTGCGATTGACTATGAGGAGACTTGGAGCACATGACATACCAAGATCGACGTCTCATTCGGTTCGCCGCACCAAGTCTCAAGATGAAATCGCGCCAGAGTCAATTCTACGACTGCGATAGTTTGGACACGCAGGATCAGTGCATACAGTAATTGTAGAAGGCATTGGGCTCTCCATCATCCAATGAAGTGCCTTTCAATTACCTATTGTGGACACCCATCTGCACCAAGAATAGACCCCGGCGCGGCTGACACGTCCAATGGCAGCGCCGTCGACCCGCCAAGTCACAGGGACAGAGATCACAGGGAAAATCACAGGGACGGAGTCATGAAAAAAATGATTCCCAGATCGTGCGCTGACACCGCCGTCTCGGCCGCGTCTGCTCCCCTCTTTTTCATTCCAGCCATATTCAGTCTATGCCAGCTCAATTGGCTTCTGAGCCCTTCTTCACGCTGAAGAGAAACGGCGCGCGGCGCAGCCAAAGCCGACATCTGTAACAAATATTCTGCTACGCTTCACAAAGCCAGCTTGTGCCGAGACTTTCCGCCCTTAGCATCTCGTGTTTTTTTGAGACGTTGCGATGCTGTTTTCAATAAGGCAGCGATCATTCGGTCTGGCCGCGTTGGCCAAGGCCGGGTCTCTCTCCACGAGAAGTCACCGGTAAGTCGAAAATCTTGTTTCCATGCGCTTGACTGAGATGAAATGCAACTGATGTGCAACGAGGGCGACTTGCTGATTCAGGCTACGCAGGCGCTTCTTATCCAGCACGTCGACCCTTCTGGCAGACAGCAAACTCAACAAAGTCTCGTCCGCCATCACTCAGCCCAAATCGCAGGGCGCCTCGCAAGCCATGCTGTACGCCACGGGCCTCTCAGAAGACGACATGAACAAGGCACAGGTGGGCATCTCGTCGGTGTGGTACGAGGGGAATCCATGCAATATGCACCTGATGGACTTGTCAAAAGTTGTTCGAGAGTCTGTTGCCAAGGCCGGCCTGATTCCTTATCGATTCAACACCATTGGTGTCAGTGACGGCATCTCCATGGGCACAACCGGTATGAGATACTCGCTGCAGAGCCGAGAAATCATTGCCGACAGCATCGAAACCGTCATGAATGGGCAATGGTACGATGCCAACATCAGCTTGCCCGGATGCGACAAGAACATGCCTGGTGTTGCCATTGCCTTTGGTCGAGTCAATCGGCCCAGTATCATGGTATATGGTGGAACGATTAAACCCGGGTGTGGTAAGGGCGGCGATCCGCTCGACATTGTGTCAGCATTTCAGGCTTACGGGCAGTACATTGCCGGCGAGATCACCGAGGAGCAGAGATTTGACATCGTTCGCAACGCTTGTCCGGGCAGCGGCGCATGCGGCGGCATGTATACCGCGAACACCATGGCCACCGCCCTGGAGACGATGGGTCTCTCCCTTCCGGGCAGCAGCAGCAATCCCGCTGAAGATCCTGCCAAGATCGCCGAATGCGAGAGCGTTGGCGAAGCAGTCAAGAACTTGCTCAGAGAGGATATTCGTCCTCGCGATATCATGACTCGTCAGGCTTTTGAGAACGCCATGACCGTTGTTTCTATCCTTGGCGGGAGCACCAACGCCGTGTTGCACCTGATCGCCATAGCTGATTCTGTCGGCATTAAACTCACCATCGACGACTTTCAGGACATCTCTAATCGCGTCCCTCTGCTGGCAGACCTACGGCCATCTGGTAAATACGTCATGGAGGATGTCCACAAGATTGGCGGCACGCCGAGTCTGCTGAAATTTCTCCTCAAGGAGGGCCTCTTGGACGGATCCGGCATCACTGTGACCGGCAAGACCATGAAGCAGAATATAGACAAGGTGCCCGACTTCCCTACCGACCAGCAGATCATCCGCCCACTGAGCAACCCCATCAAGTCCACCGGGCACATCCAAATCATGCGTGGATCACTCGCCCCCGGCGGCTGCGTTGGCAAGATCACCGGCAAGGAAGGCCTCCAATTCACCGGCAAAGCCAAAGTCTACGATTCCGAGACGGACATGATTGCCAGTTTGGAAAAGGGCGAAATCAAAAAGGGAGAAAAGAGCGTCGTCATAATCCGTTACGATGGGCCCAAGGGCGGTCCCGGCATGCCTGAGATGCTGAAACCTTCCTCTGCAATCATGGGTGCCGGTCTTGGCAAGGACGTCGCTCTCCTGACGGATGGTCGTTACTCAGGCGGCTCGCACGGTTTCATCATTGGCCATATCTGCCCCGAAGCCATTGTCGGTGGTCCCATCGCGCTCGTGCAGAACGGCGATGAGATTATCATTGATGCCGAGAAGCAGGCCATCGATCTCAACGTTCCCGACGAGGAAATGGCAAGGCGTCGAAAGGAGTGGAAGGCCCCTTCGCCTAGGTATACCAAGGGTACATTGAAAAAGTACGCTGCTTTGGTGAGCGATGCTAGCTCAGGATGTGTCACGGATGGAACTATCCACTAGGTTAGAGGGACCATTGGTGTTTTGACTCTGTCTGAGGTATTTCAAGTCTCTTCCCAATTTTTATAGTCGGCGCTTTTGGGTCCGGTTGTGAGGTCGAATCGGGGAAGGTCCTGTGTACAAACCACGTTGATATTTGAATGGCGGGAAAAGTTTGGATTCTCAAAGATGAAAAATGGTATCAAGAACTTTACAAGACATCGTCCAACCGTGCATAAGTGACAAAAGACGGGTACCAAGATAAGACGTGGACCCGTCAAAATACTAGTAACAAACCGTACGACTCTGAACGAGCCTGTCAGACGATGTCAGACGATGTCGACGAAATACGTATCAATTTCTGTGCTCCTTGCAATGCAATCTTTATCACCCATCCAGCTGTATGCGGCAATACCCATATCTCACTCCCGAGACAAACTCACGTCAACATGGTCCCATTGGGTCTCGCCCACAAAACCTAGAAAATCATGACTTTTTGCCATTGTATGCATTGACAAATGCGGCTTTTTCTCTCATGGTCAAACCCACGCGCTTCACTCGGCTCAGTCTCGCAAGTGCTCCCCCAACGCGATCCGATGTTTTCTTTTCATCTGCAGCTGTGTTGTACGCAGAGTCCTCTCGATTCTTGATTCCGCTGCCGCCGTCTGGTGTCACCGACTCGTTATCTCGCGACGAGACGGTGTTCGTTTGGCTTTCGGCAACACGGACCCGAATGCACGTTGTCGGGCGAGACAGAAGATTCCACAGAAACCTGAGCCAATACCCAGGAACTGGCGTCGTCACATCGGAGGGAGTATATCGAATGCTCACGGGGAAAATGGGCACGTCAGAAGGGGTGTCGCCGAGCGAGGGACTGAACGGCAGGATCGCCTTGCCATTGCTGGTCCCGCATTCGGGAAATACGGCGATGATTCTGTCGGGATACTCTTCGAGTAGGTCGCTGATGTGTACCAATTTCGCGTCTGGAGGCGCAGCCGTCTTGACCGGACTGAGCGCCTGGAGTACTGCGCCGAAAAGGCTGACGCGCTGGACCTTCTTTTCCGCAGGATAGGAGACGGTGAAGATGGGATCGAAGATGGCAGCGAGATAGACGGCATCGATGGGACTGGTAAAGTTGGCGACGATGACAGAACCAGGGTAGGGGAACCGCTCAAGAGGCTGGTCGGATAACGTCCCTCGCTTCACGCCGTCGAGTCGCAGATCTACCCACCATATGCCCGGAATCGCCATCAAGCCCCATAGTGCTATCTTGCGCGCAACTACGGGTAGCGGCAGAAAGTGGAACAAGATGAAGTAGCTGACGGCGTAGGTGATGAAGAACGGCAACCGGAATAGGAAGATGACGGTGTGTGTCACGATTGATACCGCGGACAAGGGTGTTGAGATCGGAAGAAACGGAGCGATGCCAGTCGCTGAGAGTTTTCACGACGATTGTCAGCACCGAGGATAGACAGCGAGGAACTTTTTCTTCATGACCATCTGGCTGTGGCTCGAAGGGCCCGCCACTCACCTCGGTCGCGAAATTGGCTGTATTTCTCCATCTCGAGCTAAACGTGGTGGGCAGCTCTGTCTTCGATTTACTGATCAAGCGCACGCGCGGCGTGGATCGCGCGGATGAGCGAGAGACAGACACCTCCTAGAGCAGGACGTATGGCGCGTCTCGTTTGCAGCGAGCTCGACAGAGCTCAACCCGGAAGTGATGCCGACTGAGAAACGTAAAGGCCGTTGCGGCGTCCAAGAGCTCCGGTATGGTCGTACACGGACGGGGTCGATCTTCTTCGACTTCGAGGCGCAAGAGTTTTTTCGGCCTTCCGGCGACTGAGATCACTGTGAGACGGAAACAACGATCACGTGTGCTTATGCCGCGGCGCAGCAGCTCATGGTTTGGTGACGTTTAGACAGCAACTGCGCTCAAGATCTGGTCGATAGGTGGCTTGAATCGATTTGTTGGAGCATGTGAAAGCACAACCAGAACCAAAAAACTGTACGTACTCCGTAATATTAGGGACCTTGGAAGAGAAGGTTGAGTGGGGCCTTTGCGGCGGGGTGCACGCAGCAGCAGCACACGACACGTACTCTGAAGCGTGGCGCCAAAAGCGTGGCGCACCTCTTAGCCACGGTTGCCCCCGCGACGTGGATAAACAATGCTGCGATCCGAATTTATGTATCTCTGCATTCAAGGGTGGTCAGTCACGAGCAATGTTCTCCACCCTCTGATCTGATCGTGACCTTGATGCCAATCTCAGACGGCCACGCACCTCATAGCAAGCCGGTGCACCTACAGCATTGACCGACTCACTGCCTCAATTTCTTTCAAACGACGACACTGATGTATATCCCAAGCTTGAGCCTCGGGGTCGCTTGGTAAACAACACCACTTCGATTGACACGCTCCCCCGACTTGCGACGCGACGGACCATCGCTTTTGGTGTTGTCGCTGCAAAGCTTGGGTTTTGTTCGGCGCCGTGCGGACAGGTTTTGTCCTGTGCGCCTACAGTTTCGTCATGGAGACCTCAGATATCCAGGTATGGGCGTGAGGGTCAGCTTGACGAGAATGAATTGAGCTACCTGCTAACCATGGTCTGCTTCTTCTACTCTTCTTTTCAACGCCACAGCCTCTGCGAGCGTCGAAAATCAGTCGCTTGCCCGGTCCATCATTTCACAATGGCCTTTCCGAACTGAGCGATGCGCAAAACAATACTCGCGCCCAGTCTTCCATCCCACCTCCTCCAGGGATGAAATCCAGCTTGAAGCGGGAAATCCCTCAGCCTGGTATGTTGCATGATAGCGACCAGCGCGCGGCAAAGCGTGCAAAGCTGGTACTAACGTCTTCTTTGCAGTGGTACAATCTGATGCAAAACGCAAGCCCTTGGCTGATCGAGCAGCCGAGTACCCTGTACCGCAATCAGCCTCCATCACAACATCCAGCATGCTTGCCGTCAAGGGACAGACTTTATCACAGGTAAGCCTGCTCCTGCTGGTGTGGACGCGTAACCGTCATCGCGATGATCCTTCCGTCACTCTGAGCATCTGAGTTCTCGGCGTCTTATTTCGACTAACAATTGGCAAAGCTCAAGCGTCAGACTCGCAACACATCGAACGCCCCTGCCACTTCGACCAGCAATATGACGAAGAGCATCGGCCCAGGTCGACATCAGCCCGAACGATTGCAGCGGTCGATGCTGCGCTCCAATCATGAAAGATCGAAAAGCCAAGCTGCACGCCCGCGAACTGCACATGGACACAGGGCTGAAGAGCCCTTTGATGAGCGATTGAACACCAATGGTACGATATGCGGTCCTCCTAGCAATCTTGAACAAAGCAGAATCAGGCAGATGAAGTCAACTCCGTCACTCCAGCCCCAGAGAGAAAGTTCTCTTACAACCAGCTTCAAAAGCTTGACCATCAAAGACGACGTTCACACCGTCATTGGGTGTCGAGTGACATCGGCACGAGTGCCGGCTCCCTCTTCTCTACTGAAGGACAACCCCATTGCACCAAACGTTACTCTGAGGTCAGGCAAGAAAGACAAGTCATCGTCCCGCTCAGCGCATCAGGAGGCTTAGGCAGCCCCTCCTCAAACGCCGAGCGAAGTGCAAATGAAGAAGCAGATGGCACGGGTGGAAGGCTGCATCTCTTCATTGAAGACTGCCAATTCTCCGTCCAAATCCCCTTGTTCCTACAATTTCTTGCACAAAGATTCTAACCTTGCCGGCTTCGCAGCATGGGACGTCGACCGACGAGTGGACAGCATGGACGCCGAGTTCAAGCAATTCAAAGACATGGTCAACGAGTCGCTCTCAGAGCAAAAGGGACATGAGAGTGCCTTGGAGTTTGCTAAATCCAGAAGTAAGTCTTTGGAAATAGATGCCTGCCACACTCCTCGGATCTGAAGCTTATCATGACGTGCAGTCTCCGAACTTGAAGAGTGTCGACAGCAGCTCAAGGCAGAAATCGAGTCGTCAAAAACTGATATTGAAAAAGCAAAGGCGGATCTCGACGCAGCTCGAATGAATGAAAAGAGCTTACAGCTAGAAATGGATAGGCTTCAATTGCAGCAGAGCCGTGAAATTGAGGACCTGACAAGGCAACAACGAGTAACGGTCGAGGAGCTATCGCGACAGCATAGAAGCGCCATTGAGGACTTGAACCGAGAACTGGAGCAATTGCGAAATCAAGAAGCCAAGGAGCATCAAGCACGACTTGATGCTTTGACACGTCATTACCAGCAAGAGCTGGAAGATGAGCGCCAGAAGAAAGACCGTGAGATACATGATCTGAGGTCTCGAATGGGCAACGAGCAGCAAGACCTGAATTTGGAATTGCAAAGAAAAGACCGAGAGGTTCGGGATGCACGATCAGGTTTCGAGGTGCTGCGAGACGAGCTCGAACGCGAGAAGCACCTCAAGAGCAGCCTTCAAACCAACATTGCCGAGCTGTCTGCATCAAACACCACGCTGGAGGCCAAGATCAACTCCCTCCGCTCGCAAATCGGGTTCCTTGAATCCGACAGCAAAGCCCAGTCGGACTCCTTCGCCAGCATGGAAGCCAAACTCCAAGAGGCACTGGCTGCAGCAACGGAGGCTCGTCAAAAGCTCATCAAGGAAGAAACAGAAAGACGAGTTCTCTTCAACAAGTATCAAGAACTCAAGGGCAACATACGCGTCATGTGCAGGGTTCGGCCGCCAGTCGGCGGTGACGAGTTGACGCAAGCCAGCATATCTTTTCCTGACGAAAAAACATCAGCAGAAATTGTGTTGGCCGGGCCGGAAGAGAGAAGCAGTCTTGGCGTCGTGACGAGGAAGAACTATCCTTTCGAGTTTGACCGCGTCTTCCACCCTGCAGTGCGAAATGAAGAGATTTTTGGCGAGATTTCACAATTGGTGCAGAGCGCTCTGGACGGTTACAACGTGTGCATCTTCTGTTATGGTCAGACTGGATCAGGAAAAACTTTCACCATGTCGTCTGAGGATGGCATGATTCCCAGAGCCACGCACATGATTTACGACACAATGAAGAAGCTCAAAGAAAAGTCGTGGGAGTACTCCATGGAAGGCTCGTTTGTAGAGGTTTACAACGAGGAGCTCAACGATCTCTTGACGCCAAACGACCGCTCTGGCGACACGAGGCCGAAGAAGCTGGAAATCCGACATGACGAAGCTCGCAAGCAGACGACAATTCTTAACTGCAAGACGGTCCACTTGAATTCGGCCTCGAGCGTGGAGAAGATTCTGGATGAGGCCCAGAAGAACCGCTCGGTGGCGGCAACCAAGGCAAACGAACGATCGTCTCGGTCTCATAGTGTTTTCATTTTGCGGCTCGTCGGCGAGAACCAGGCAACGGGGGAGCGCTGCGAGGGGACCTTGAACCTGGTCGATCTGGCGGGCTCGGAGCGTCTCAAACACTCGCAGGCCGAGGGCGAGCGGATGAAGGAAACTCAAAACATCAACAAGAGCTTGAGCTGTCTTGGCGATGTGATTGAAGCTTTGGGTCGAGGATCCGGTCACATTCCTTATCGAAACTCCAAGCTCACGCATTTGCTGCAGTACAGCTTGGGTGGCAACAGCAAGACGCTGATGTTTGTCATGGTATCTCCGCTAGAGACGCACTTGAAGGAGACGCTGACGAGCTTGCGCTTTGCCACAAAGGTATGTGTCTGCGATGTGAGAATGGCGACGGGCGACGGAATATGCGAGGCTAACCAATCATCAGGTGCACAACACCCACATCGGGACTGCCAAGGCGACCAAGAAGATCAGAGGGTCAGAATAAAAAAAATTGTAGAGGCAATTTGTCTCCGAGTGTCAATGAAGCGTTCAAAAGGTAGTAGGAGGTCAGCTTATCTGAAGAACGATGTGTTGATTGTATAGATGATTCGTGGTCCTTGATGGCGGAGTTTGGAATATTGTCTGGGTAAGGTAGCGATTTTGCTTGCTTCTTTGCCTTTTTTTTTTTTTTTTTTTGCTGCAGATATTGTTGAATGCATGAATAAAGTCAGTGGGCTACTGGCGGGAGGGTTTTACTGCATCTTTCGATGCTCAGCTTAACCTCTCCATTCGGTCTGGATGCTGAGCGTCTTGGCTGGTGAGCGGGTACCCTACACCATTTACGTCTATTCACATTTTGAATTCCGCGCAATATACTGCAGCAAGTACACGGTAATGGTGACCTTTGCGGGCTTTAATCCTGGTGCGAGTTATCCGAATTATGCATAACAGGTTTGTGACCTGGGACCAAGCTCGAGGCGAGCCGCTGCCAATTTGTCTCGGGTATTATCTTAGGCGGATAGTGTTGTGTAATTTGATCTGGTGTGGAGTTGCAAATCTCAAGCTGTCCACCATTGGACCACGGTACTTTTAGACTTCAACCCCCCCCCCCCCCCCCAAAGCCCCATTCGTGAAATTCAATTCTCACCCGTCCCAAGCGCTTCAGCGCAGCGCTCGGGCCAGCAGCACCAGCATCAGATGAAGGAACTGACATCTCTTGACACTCCCAGTCAGCATCATACATTCCTTCCATCACAGGACAGGCGCATGCCAACGGAGGGAGAGGGATTTTTTTTCTTCCCCAACGTAGGCAGGCGCGTCAATGGCCTACCGCCCTGCGTGTAACCCGACGCCGCGTTTTCCTTTATTAATTCATGTTTTTCCAATATCTAGAGCCTCGAGACAAGGGACTTTTTTTTTTTTTTTTTTTTTTTTTTTTTTTTTTTTTTTGCGAGTGAGAGACGACATGGAGCCGGGTCTCGACACTTCCATATGGGCGCCATTCTCGACTTCTCACAGTCGCTTCAGACAGGATCTAGATCGCCACGAAATCCGGTCTCGCTCGCTGCCACCACACGTAGCCGTACCCGTCGCTGCCTCGTCGTCGGCACCAAATGGCCGGGACACGAATGGCGGGGGTTCCTCGTCACCAGGCAAAGCCGGCGTCCAGGCATTTCACCGTTTCGAACAGACGTGTCTACGGCTGCGCTGGAAATCCATCGACCTCGACAACTCGTACAACCGCGCGCTGTCCGCTTCCGACTGGCTCTTCACGGCAGAAGACGCGGAGCGCAACTTCAAGGTGGACTTTTACGAGTTTTACGCGTGGATCGAGCAGGCCATTGTCTTTTTGCTGCTCGTGTTTGGAATCACGGTGCCTGGCAGGGGCGGCGGCGGCGGCGCCTCCGTCTCGCACGCCTATCATCATAACGTGCTGAAGACGCTAGACGAGGGCGACAACCCGCTCCACGGGACGCTGGGAAGCGGCGAGGTGAAGCAGGCGCTGTGGAAGGCCAAGGAGCTGAGGAACAGGTGGAAGGATGCGGCGCAGGGCAAGGAGACGCCGCCGTTGAAGATGTATGATTTGAAGTGGATTGTGACGCGGGTGCTGGGCGGTCTGGAGGAGGCCTGGGCGGTGGCGGGCGAAGAAGTCACGAGGCATGTCTCGCGGGGGCGGGAGACGGAGCAGCAGCAGACTGGACTCGAGGACGAGGATGGCTGGGAGTGGATGGTGGAAAGCATGGACTGGGAGGCATACTGAGCAGCTACATGCATATGTATGTATATGTGTATAAAAAGATTCTGGTCAGCCGTCGCGTTGAAAGAGACGACATGGGCTGGTCTTGTTCTATGCTGTATGACGTGGAGAGACGGCATCCAACTTTTTGAGAGAATCAAAGACGCGCTGTTGTATGCGGTTGAGGCATTATCTGTCCGAGTACTGGTCCTTGCTAATCGATCAGTTGGTTACTGCGGCTGAAGAAGAGTGTGTCGACTTGGTACTTTGCGCGTTTGTTTCTCTCTCTCTGAGACATGCCGCGCTCCTGTAGAGATGGAACTTGACATGGTTGATGCTGCCCATTCAGACGGCAAGTTGTCAGCCAAGCAGTCGGTCGGTCTTCGGGGCTGACCCTTGAACGGTGACCAAGGACAGCGTCCTGGAGCCTTTTTTGTTACCCCTTTTGATTTCACTTTTTCTATTCATCGACCCTGGCGGGTTGTAAAGAGCATTGCAGGTGTAGTGGTACTGGATTTTTGATGCTTGATCCGCTAAATCTGGGTGCAAACTAAAGTCATGTAATGAGTCGCGATGGGTAGCTGTGGTTATTTTTTCTCGTCTTTTTTTCATGGTGGTTAGTTGCGTGTGGCTGACTGAAGAAGAATGTCATGTCGTGATACAAGATGCGCCTTTTTTTTCTTCTTTTCTTCTTTTTCAAAAACATTCATTTGTATCAATGCAAGAGGTTATTAGTATGCTATAAAGTCTTGGCTCGGCTCGTCTCGCATCAACGTGCCGCGACAGGTCAATTAATCCAAAGCCCTACGCTGTTCATGAAAATGGCCAAAACCCTCAGACATGCTTTGAGATGAATTCCCCTTTTCAGAAGTGCGGGTCTCAGCCCGAGGTGCTAGCGCGTCTTTTCTCGTGGGGAAAGCTCGACAGCTTGAGTCTATGACCGCATCGACCGGGGAGAGCTTCATTTGGAAAAAAAAAATAGAGTCAACCTTTTGTGGCTGACGGCTAGCCTGCCATTCTTCTCCAGATGCTCCAATCAAACTGCAAACAATAATTTTGAAACAACGCGGCATTCCTAGACTTGGACTTGGTTATTGATCAAGACTCAAAGATCAGGAGCCAGGAATCAGCCGTTGGAGCACCAATTGATCAGGAGTCAGAGCTCAGGAGTCAGGAAGCAGCTGTTGAAGCACAATTGATCAAGAGTCAAAGATCAGGAGCCAGAACCAGCCGTTGAAGTACAATTGATCAAGAGTCAAGGATCAGGAGTCGTCGCCAGCCAGCCATGACGCGTCCGCTGGCCACGCCGGGACTGCGACGAAGTGCCCGGCGACACGCCGCGACACCGGCTGCCGTGGTGAAGAAGCTGGAGACTGCCGACGCGGGTTTGCCTAATGTTGCGCTGCAGCCAGCCGAGCGGGCACGTGGTTCCAAGTCGCTGGATCACCGGGCTGCCAAGAGGATCAAGACGGAGATCAAGTCAGAGATCAAGACGGAGATTAAGCCAGCAATCAAGCCAGAGATCAAGACAGAGCCCCAGTCGCCCGTCTCGTCGGCAATCGCTCACGCCCAGATCAAAAGGCCAGCGCAGGTGAGCAAGGCCGATGCTCTGCGGGAGCGGAAGCTCAAGTCGTTTTCTGCCTTTTCCAAGCAGTCACCATTTCCCGACTTTTCGCGTCCGACACGGGAGGAATGCCGACTTGCTCACGGGATCCTGGCCCAGATACACGGGGAGCGTCGTCGTCCCGGGACCGTGGTGGCACCAGCCGACTCGGCGGGCTGCGGCGACTCGCCGTCGGTGCTCGACGCGCTGGTGCGCACCATCCTGTCGCAGAACACGAGCAACAAGAACAGCACGCGGGCCAAGCTGAGCATGGACGCCGAGTACGGCGGCAGCGACCGATGGGAGGCCATTGTCGACGGCGGCCAGGCCAGGCTGGAGCGGTCGATCCAGTCGGGCGGGCTGGCCGCCATCAAGAGCAGGGTGATTCTCAACCTGCTGCGCCAGACCAAGGACAGGCACGGCCGGTACTCGCTCGACCACCTCTTCCAGGCCTCGGACGAGGACGCCATGAAGGAGATGATTGGCTTCCAGGGCGTGGGACCCAAGACGGCCAGCTGCGTCCTGCTCTTCTGCCTGCAGCGCCCGAGCTTCGCCGTCGACACCCACGTCCACCGCATCACCGGCCTGCTTGGCTGGCGGCCCCCGACGGCCGGCCGCGAAGACACCCAGGCTCACCTGGACGTCATGGTGCCCGACGAGGAAAAGTATCCGCTGCACGTCCTGCTCGTCACCCACGGCCGACAGTGCGCCGAGTGCAAAGCCGGTGGCAAGAGCGTGCGGAACTGTGCGCTGCGCAAGGCCTTTCCAGCCCGGCGACCACCGACTCTGCCGGACACGGAAAAGGGGGAAGATGCAAAGTCATGACGTTTGATCCTGTACAATAGTGTGGGAAAAGGAGCAGGGCCGAAAAAAAAGGAAAAAAAAAAGATGGATAAATAAAGAGAGGGAGAGGGAGCGGCCCCTGGTTCATGTTCAGAAACAACCTCCTCACTCACACAACAGGTGCATACATCACAGATCATGATGAGTAAAAGAACCAAAAAAGAACCTCAATGACAGCTTGCTGCCTCATTCCGCCATTCTGGCCACTGAACATGCTGCCTGCAGAGTGATTGGCAATACTCCGAGACATTTTCTCCATTGCTATCCCACTCCCGAGGAACCGGGTCTCAAATACCCGTCCCAAGTCCGCTACGTGCCGCAGCGCATAGTTCGATATTGAAGTTTCATCAAAGAAAAAAGCCAAAGGATGACGCCAAGGTTATCTTCTGGTTGGGCTACGTACTGCCTGATGAAATGGCGCATCAGCCACCCTTTCTTTCGAAGATATACGAAGGCTTTGTCTCACAGATCCCCAGCCTTTGTGCAACCATGTGTTGATTTGTCCGGCAGTTAAGTGCAATACGGCACATACTATAGCATGTATTGTACGTACAATTCAACCGCTGTCTGTTCAGCCACCTGTGAGGGGTTGGTCCCGCTGACCTACAGCTCCATCAGGCCAGCTGCATCTGATAGAATAGATCTGGGGGCCTATAATATATCCACCTAAAACAAGGAATAAAACTACTCTCTTTTTCTAGGAAATTCCTAGAGAGTTCAAGTTCCTTATTATATCCTCAGTATAGATAAGAAACATATAATTGGCTCGCTGGTTTCGATTTAGTCATAGGCGACTAAACAGTGAGGGGTTAGATTGTAAGCTGAACTTTTGTCTCTGCAGCCTGCATTCTCATCGCCATAATCAGGGTTTCTTCTTTCTCTTCGAGCCTTTTTTTTTGCCAATTCTTGGCATGAACAGCAAGCAGCGCGGATTCTGGGTGTCACCAGAGGCTTGATTCGAGATGCTTCTCACGACCCTGTTCAGTTACTTGACAAGGCCACAAACCTGGTCTTTGAGCGTTTGGATCGTGGCCTCGGCGGTCATAGTAGCCTTCCTCACCTCTCGACTGGCAAGCCGACCGGTCTGGCCCTCGCGTGCCCCAAAGCCAGTCAAGGGATGGCCCTTTGTCGGATCTCCTGGCTTCTTTCGAGAGAGATGGGCCTTTCTTCGACTGGGGAGCATCAACGCACTGGGCGGTCACTTTAGTTTCTTCTATGGATCTTACCCCGTCGTCGCCTTGTCGGGCGACCAAGGGCGACGAACGCTCTTTATGTCTCGAAGTCTGCTTCCAAACCCAGGGTAGCTACCAACCTTGCTCTCCTGCTGCAGCCTGTACTGCTTTCTTCATCGTTGTCGTTGTCGTTATCGTTATCGTTATCGTTGTTCTTTTCTTTTCCCGCTTTCCCTTTCAATTCAGTGCTCAAACATGTGACGCACAGGTATTGCGCTCTGGCTCTGGGAGCACCCGATTTGGACCATCTCGACTTTGGCCATGGCACCGTCGGTGATATTGCCCCGGCTCTCATGAAACGATGCTCTCGCCGTGACGTTCTCGCGACCAGGCTGCATTACTTGGTCAATGACTGCAAGGCGGCGTACCGAGCCATCGACGTCAACCGCCCCGTGGATGTCGCCGGGTCCATGAACCGTCTCGTCTACCAATTGACCCATCGCGTCGTGGGAGTCAACGACATGGCAAGTGACGAGAAGCTGCTGCAAAAGACGTTCCGCATCGTCCCCGGCATCAACCGCAGCTCGGGATTGGAGGTCTTGTTCCCCTCGTGGCCGATCCCCAGCAGGCTCGGAAAGCTTTGGGCCTGCATAAGAGTGTACAGGATCATGGCCAAGATTGTCGACAACAGACGGAGGCTCGGTCTGACGGATGATGACACACTGCAGTGGATGATGGATTCTGGCTATACCAATCCTGCCATGACCTTTGTATGTTTTGGACGACCCTGACAAGAGAGAGAGTCAGTCTTTTTGCCTGGCTTTCCTTCTTTCCCCGGGGAAAACACAGAAGATGGTGTAAGCTTCCATGACTGCCGCTAACGTTTTACTTTGTCTCTTCCTTTTCCCCCCCCTTCCCTCCATTTCTCCCTCACAATAGTTCATCTTGAGCGGAATCTTTGCGGGACTCTCCAACACGAGCGTCAACGCGGGCTGGATAGTGGTCCTGCTGTCCAAGAACGAAGAGTGGTACCGAAAAGTGCGAGACGAGGTCGACGCCTCGATTGACAAGCACCGGATCGCGCCGGACGAGACCAGGGTCGACGTCCTGAGCCGACTCACCGTGGACGACTGGGAAGCCGATTTCCCCCTCATCGGTCTCTGCCTGCGAGAGACGATCCGGCTTGTGTCGCCTGGGTCCGTGGTCCGCAGGAACATGGCCAGCACCGACGTCAGCATAGGCGGATCAAACCAAGTCATTCCCGGAAAGGCGTTTGCGGTACGCAAAGGCGGCTTGTGTCTCTGTCCCGTACCATAAACAACACACACAAAAAAAAAAAAAAAAAAAAAAAAAAAAGCGTTGCCTCGTGACGTGCTGACCGTGAACAACAACAGGTCTATCCGCTTGCCGACATCCACCTAAATCCAGACATTTACTCAGACCCATACGCATTTGATCCAGGTCGATACCTGGCAGGCAGAGCCGAGGACCAAAAAACGGACCTCGGCTACATTGGCTGGGGAGCTGGTCTGCATCCATGCAGTGAGTTTGAAGCGGCCCTTCCCTCATGAAATCTCGATTGACAGTATCAAACCCTCATGGTCACAAAGCATATCGCTGACAGGTGTATTTCTTCTTCTTCTTCTTAATTTGCTGTTTGTGCTTAGTGGGAATCAAAGTAAGTCATGCAGTTTCTGACCTCACACACACACTCTCTCAACCGAACCCCTGCAAAAACGACGACGATGCCACTTTTTCTGAACTCTTGCCATTGCTTGCATCCAGATTGCCAAGCTCCAAATTACCATTTCCACAGCCATGTTGTTTGCCTTTTTCGACTTTGATGCCGTGGACAAGCAGGGAAACCTGGACAAGAGTCCTCTCCCGGCCTTCAACCAGAACCTTCTCGAGGCCGAATCTGTACCTGGACGGTGCTGGGTCAAGTGTCGGTTGCGGTCGCAAGCCGTGTGATTGAGCTGCTCTTTGGACATGGTGGGTGATTTTTTTTTTTTTGGCCGCGGGATAGAATCTAGATTGCGTCAGGAACGACAGAAGGGTAATTAATGGTTTTTCATGATCTAGACATGGCTGTCTTTTTTTCTTGGGTGGCCGAGCCGGCGACATGTCATGATTGTTGGCAAAGTCAGAGTTCACATCTCGCTTTGGTAAACAAGTCATCCCAGTATCTTGACATCAAGTATCATGCATGTGACGCACACACACATACTCGCACACATTGACGCCTATGGCCACTCATGCGTGCCGCTGCTTTGCATCCGCTGGGTGAGGCGGGAATTTCATTTTAAAAATTCTCAATCAATATCCATGAGTCCTTCTTGAAAAGTCTTGTTTGACCAACGCGATGCAAAGAGCCTCACGAGAGATCAGATATCAACAAAATTTCCAAAGCTTTGTCCGTTGGTCGATTTACAGCGATATCCTAACCTTACGTTGTGCACTCTACCTAGAGAGCACAAAAGCATTGATCTTTCCTTTTAAAAAAGGAAACAACAGTTTGGAAAAGTACAAACCGTCAAGACGCAAGAAATCCCCTACCACGCTCTCCAGTAAACTGGAACAATACTTACTCCCCCTACAGAAACGCAGTCGCCAACCCCAACCCAACAACCAACACCATGGGCATCTGCAGCCCAGCAGCAGCCGACTTGTCATCAGGCTTTCCTTTCCCTCCCGCGCCCGCCGTCGTCGAGTTCTGGTCGAGGGCGGTGGCGTTTGTGAGGACAACGCGCTGCTGCAGGGCGTTTTGCAGGGGCGTGTGGCCGGTGACGTACGAGGCAAAGACCTGGTCGAGGTCGCCGAGACGGACGAGGCCGATGGAGGAGGAGGAAAGAGGCTGGAGGAGGCCGTCGGCGCCGCGGGCGACGCGGTCGGACGTGACGAGGGTGTAGGTGGCGGCGTCGTCGAGCGGCGCGCCGGCGAGGGAGACGTTGACGAGACGCGAGCCGGGGTCCCTGGCGGCGTTGTAGGCGACGACGAGGTTCTGCGAGACCTGGAACCACGAGCTCGTCTTGTTCTGGGTGAATTGGTTGACGCGCGAGACGCAGCCTTCGAGGACTTTGCGCACGTCTGAGCCCGTGTATGTGAGTCGGACGACGGCTTCGTTGTAGGGAAAGGCGTTGATGACGTCGTGTCGGGTGATGGTGCCTTGACCGATGGAGGCGTGGACGGCGTGCGCGTTGATGAGGGCAAAGGCTGGGGGGTTTGCGGCGCTGCTGGTACTGCTATTGGACGAAGAAGTTTGTCTTTGGATCGCGTGCTCGAGCATGGCGTCGGCCAGGACCTGGCCGGCGAGGCAGTCGCCGGTTTCGCAGGCCGTCTGGTCCAGCACGTTTTTGGTGCTGCCGACGACCTGGGCGGCGTAGGCGGCGATGGGCACCCCCCAGGCCGTGATGTTGGCCTGGAGTTCGGCGTCGAGGGCCGTCGTGTTGTCGAGGTGGATGGGACCGCCGCGGTACGAGAGGGCCCTGCCGTCGGGACTGAAGTTGAGCTCGATGAAGCCAAGATACTCGCCCCAGCGGTAGGCGGTGACGATGAAGACCTCTACACCGGTGGCGTCGGTCACAATGGTGGGATACTTGCCCTTGGCTCCTGGCAGGTCGTCGTCGCCCAGCAGGGTGTAGTCGTTGCCGCCGCCGATGATGAGCGACAGACCCTCGGTCTGCCGGGCCAGCCTCTGGTCGCCCAGGTAGCCGAGGTAGGAGAGGGCGACGATGCGCCGGACGCGGGTGGTGTTGCGGATCTCATAGATGGCGGCCTGGACCTCGGACACGGGGTCGAGGAAGACGGTCTCGTTGCCGTCGACCCTCGACTCGTCGGGTGTCGTCTGCGCCGTGGCCCCGATGACGGCCACGTCATACTGCTCAAACACGTGGTACTTCTTGACCGTCTCGTTGAGCTCCTTCTGGCTCGTCCGGACATTGCTCGACACCACCGGGAAGCTGAGGTTCTTGACGAACCGGCCCAGCACCTCGTCGCCCCCGTCCCACTCGGGCGTGCCCAGCGTCATGGCGTCGACGCCGACGTCGTTGAGCGTCTCGGCAATCTTGTCGCCCCCGTAGTATCTCCAGAAAAGCGTGCCTCCCAGCTCGCCGCCCGCGTCGAGAAAGAGATGGTCCGGGTGCTGCCCGCGCAGCTCGTCGACCTTGGTCTTGATGCGCGCGTAACCCCCATAGCACCCCTGCGTGACATTCGTGCATGGCTGCCCAGACTTTGTGAACTGGCTCAGATGGGCGTGCACGTTGTTGACGTGGAAGAAGGCTGCAAATCGTCCCCCCTCAAAAGTCAGCAAGTGTGTCCAGAAGACTTGTCTGTCCAGATGTGTTTTTGCCTCACCGAGATTGTAGGTGCCATTTTCCAGCCAGCCACGCCTACCCAGACGATTGCTGAACAGAAAATCATCGGCTGCCAAGACAAAGGAACCGTACGAGGCCACGGCGGCCAAGATTGCTGCGGCCCTCATTCTTGCTCCAGGATAGAAGAAGAGAAAGACGAAGATGACGAAGATGAATACGTCAAAGTTGGCCGCTTCTACCACAAATATATATCTCAAGTTGCCGATCCTAGGAACACCCTCGGGCAAATAAAGAGAGTAAATGAGCTAGTCGAGTGAGAGAATGCCGCATTCAAATCATGGTTCCCGTCAGCCAGTCCCGAACCGTCGTCCGTATTGTTCTCGTGACACTGCAGATCGTAGTCGTACTACCTATCACTCGTATGAGGAAAATGCGGAAAAAAAAACAAAAAAAAAAGAGAAAGGAACGGAATCCTGCAGCAGCGAAATACGTCCAAAAGACTAGAAATAATCAGCGAGCATCGCACGACCGACCCGTTTCCCTCACCCCCTTTTTCTCTCCGTCCACTTCCTGCCTTTTCAGAAACCTGCGTCATGAGATAGATGGGACAGGAATCTGCGGCTGCCATCACACATACGCACATTCATACATGAGATACGTATGTACGTATGTACGTATGTACACATTGTATGTACGTGGGTAGGGATTGTCGAATCATAGATCTCCGAGACACCCGGAGGGTGAGGACAGGGAGGGCGCGAGAAAGAAAAGAGCCCCAGGAACAAAGGAAATACGAAACGCCGTGTAACGAAGTTTCCTTGATTGAAAAAGCGCGGACAATCCATTTCGGGCAAATCGGCTGGCCGCCCGCAATTTCAAAACAAAGACAGCTGAGACAGGCCTTTTTTGAAAAAAGTGCAGATCTCATGCAACTTCCTTTTTGCCCGTTTTTCTGGGGTGTGATGAGCATGACGATTGGTGGTGCCTGTGTGGCTTTTTTCGAATGTGCAGGGCTCTTCATCATCACACTTCCCCCGCAGATGTTTTGCCAAGAACGACATGGTTTTAGATGCTGATCAATCATGTCGTTGTTTTATTTGCTGGACATGATTACGCGCAACAGTATACTGGGTGCGTCCTGTACCTTGTCTCACGACGCCCACCACCACCACGAGTTTGCCCAAATTCATCTAGTAGTATCCTTCTCAACTCAGGTCGTCCAGCCCCTCTGCATCTGATGGAGATGATGGGGGGTTTTTTTTTAGAAAGAAGAGAAAGAAGAAAGAACAAAAATCCCATCATGTCGTCGAAAAAGACTCGTCCTTGAGACTTTTTCACTCAAGTCCCTCATCCATCACTGCAACCGAGATGCCATGACTTCGTGCGTTGCGTCACAGCGACATGGAAAACGTGTCTACCTCGTTTGCCGCCGTTGGTCCCGACACCAGAGACACATCCGGCCCAGACACCACTGCATCTTGAGAGAGAGAGGCCGGAGACACAGGCGACTCGAACCGAATAGGGGCTGGCGATATCTTCCCTCGGTCTGCTGCTGCCAATTTGTCCTTTCTGCTTGAGCTCGCGGGCCAGTAATTGGGGTAATCGCCGGACGCGAGAGCAGTCCGAGGCGGCGTTGGTATGGGACCGACCTCGGCCGGCGTCTCGCGGCCGAGGCTCGTGCCCGCGGCGGCGTCGTGTATCTCGTTCGTATCGCTGGGAGCTGGCGCTTCTGGATCCCCGAGTCGAGTGTGTTGGTTGGGGAGAGGCTCATGCTCACCCGCCTCCAGCCAGAGTGCTGTCAGGATCCAGTGGAGGAAGAGGGCTAGGGGGACGAGGACGAAGATGAGCGAGCTCATGATTGTGTCGAGGGTAATTTAGAGAATGAATGACTGAATGCAGGAAATGCCGAATGTGCAAGCTCAAGTCAAGAAAGAAAATATATAGGCAGAAAAATCGCTTTACATGGTAAAATCGTGGTGCACCTGGAAGATTGGAAATTGGAATAGCCGCCACGAGCTGTTTGGCCTCGCTTTATTGATTCAAACGACATGACGCATTCATTGTAAAGTGCCTGGCATCGTCGCCGATTCATTATAGATGCCAGCTTAGACACATCTCTTTTCATGTGCAACAAAGACAACATGTTTGTGACTTCAAATTGGGCTGTGAATCGCGCATTACGTTCGAGGAAGCGGGCGACCTTGGGGGAAGGCGCCCCCCCCCCCTCTGACGTGACCATTTGATTGTTGTGAATTCTTGTCCTCAGCCATGACCTACAGAGTATATCTGAAATCACTGCTTGCGTTGTCCTGCCAAACAAAAGGTCAGTCAGTTGAAGGCTATCCAGAGGGCTATCCAGTCAAGAGAATTTCGGAGATGCGGCGCTTGCTGCTCAGGGGGAGTCTTACATTACTGTCGTGCTCCAAGACCTTTTCTCCTCTGTCGGCCTTTTTGTTCTGTCTCATCAGGTCCAGGTCCAGGATGCAGACCAGGACGACATTGAGCAGGGCGCAGGCGATGCAGGCCCAGATGCCCGGCTTGTAGCCCGTGCTCTTGTCCTGGTCACGAAACACGAGACTGCCGCAGATGCCGCCGAGGGCGGAGAAGCTGACGAGCGTGGCACTGGACATGGCGCGCTTCCACTGGCCTCGGACGTTGTTGGCCTGGAAGGACAGGATGGCGGGGACGTTACTGTTCGCGCCGGCCGTGACGAGGAAGACGCCAAAGTACCGCACTCCGGCGCTGGGTGCCCATCCCAAGATGGGCAGGCCGACGAGGCAAAAGGCCATGTTGCCAATGATGACCGGTCCGCGGACGCGATACCTGTCGCCCAGCCAGCCCATGCAGTGCATGACGATACCGGCAAAGACGTACGGCGGCGCTATGAGACACTGGGCGGCGCCGACGGAGAAGCCCAAGTTGGAGACGAGGATGAGTGGCAGCGTGTACGCCAGCGCGTACGCCATGGTCGAGCTGCCAAAGTAAATCATGGCATAGGCCCAAATCTTCCAGTCCAGACCACCACGGAGAAAGGTGCGCAGGTGGAAGGGGGCAACCTTGGCATCGCCGCGATCGCGTTGAATTCGACCGACGACCCATTGTCGCTCTCGGAGGCTGAGGAAGCTCCAGGTCTTGCGGGCCGAATCGGGGAAGTCGACGAGAAGCCAGCAACTCGCAATAGCCAGCCCGCAGCTGAGGGTCCCTTCAATGATGAAGATCCATCGCCAGCCCGCCAAGCCATGCCGCCCGTTGAGTTGCATGAGCTGCGGCATAAAATCCACATCAGCCATCATTGTCAAAAGAGAGAGAGGGAGGGAGAGGGAGAGGGAGGGAGAGGGAGAGAGAAAAAGAAAAAGAAAGGGGGAAGGGGAAAAAAGGCACTTACGCCATAAGCAAGGATACCAGAAAAGGCAGACGCGACGCATCCTATCAGGTAGAATACCGAATACCGCTTGCCCATCTCGTCTGATGAAAAAATCATCAGCTACATGTCCAGACCTCGCTCGCACGCCAGAGATATGGTGTGCGTGCGTGCGTGCGTGCGCGTGTGTGTGTGACTCACATCGAGTGTACCAGGTGCTCAGCAGGTAGACGCAGCCGGGGAAGAAGCCCGACTCAAACAAGCCCAGCACGACTCTCAGTGCCGCGAGTTCCTCGTGCGTGTGGACGAAACCCATCCCAATCACGACTGCGCCCCAAAGAAAGGTGATGGTGGCGAGGTGTGCCCTGGGCCCGACGGCTCGAAGAAGAATCGTCGAAGGGAACTCAAACACAATATATGTCACGAAGAAGACCAGATTCGCAACGTTCTTTGCGAGGCCACATCAGCATATGAGAAGGACAGTGTGAAGGCATAAGCCAATGTGTCAAAGCGCGGCACGGCACGGCACGGCCTTTCTTCAGAATAAAGCAACTCACATATCGATTATCGATGAGGTTCAATTCACGGCTCATGCCTGCAATGTTGGCCGCACTCATGTTGGTTCGGTCCATGAGACTGACGCAATACAAGGCACCCAGAGTCACGACCAGTCGTCGATCGATGCGGCGAATGATGCGTCGTTGCTCTTGATCAGACAGGCCATGGTCGTGCTCAGTGTCACTCACCACCCCAGTCAGGGTTTCGGATTTTGGTAGAGAAATATCGCCGTGGTCCTGATCCTCGGCCTCAGCCGCATGCTTGTTGTTGTCGTTGTCGTTGTGGTCATTCCCCGCGTGAGCAGCCATGATGAAGACTGCAAACAATTCAAACGGTAAATGGCCAAGTCATTCTCTGGGTTGTGGTGATGACGATGACCTTTTTCCTTTTTCTTTCGCAACCGAATCAAGTCGGGCAATAGAAGTGTTCGAGCATCGGGCAGTGCAATCCGATAAGTAGGGATCCCCTCACTTGCCCAGGCCGACAGCAAGATGCCACTTCCTTCTTCTTCCGAATTGCGGGGAGGGCAGGCATACAGTAGTACTTCTAGTAGAGGAATCACTCCGTTCACATATGCGTCATGGTGCCACTCGCAGGATGCAATGCCACCCAAGCGCCGGATGCATGCCTGCTCTCGGAGCCCTCCAAACCTTAGCCCTGCTGGCTAGGAATGCCATACGCCCGCAGCATTGCCTGGTGAGAGTCTAAGTCTAGGGCAATCTGTTGTGCCGTCTTATCAACAGGGGTCTTGGCGCCGTGGTTTGTCGGCCTTGTATTTGGAAATAAAAGGATGGCTGCCGACCTCCATGCTCATATTGGACTCTCGTAATGATTCACGACGAGCCAATTCTCACGACAAGCTGCCCTAAAAGGCTTGATTTGTTGTGGGGCGGTCGCGGGCTTCGCCGGGCCCAAAGGAAACGCAACGTTCAATGGTCTTGCCAGGGATCGTGGGATATGCGACTGGACGAGACTGCATCGTGCGGTGACGCGGAGCATTGGGCCTAGATCTGCCTCGGTCTGTCTAGATCAGCCAGAACCTGCCATTGTAAAAGAGATATCAAGGGCGTTGCAACTTGTCAGAATTGCCTTTAGTTGGAGGGGGGATCCTGGTCGAGGTGAGAACAGCCATGGATGGGACAGCCCAGTCAGTGTGACGTTTGGCATTCGCTGAACAGGCACGACGGGATTGCGCGAGACAAAACAACACAGCCTGTCTTTGGTGTGTGTGTGTGTGTCCGTATGAGTCCGACCGCCCCAAAAAGAAAAAGTCAACAAACACCAACTACCAACCAGTTGTGTGCATGTCTCAGGAGGCGCCGGCTAAACCACGATGGGCAGCCCAGCCCGCATTCCACATCAACACGCGCGCTGGAACCCTGGTCTTCTCATTCCTTGGCAAAAGGGCTTCTTCAGCAAAAAGCCCATCAATTGACGACGCCGTGTCGGGTCGGATCGGCCGTAAGCAGGGCCAGCCACAAATCAGCCGCATCTGATAATGAGAGTTTGCCGTCCCCCTCATGCTTCGAAATCCATGCAACGAGGAGAAGAACATCGCTCACACACAATGACGTGCCAAGCAAAAAGGATCGGTTCCGTCTCTCAGAGTGCGAGTTTGTCTTTCTTGCTGTCCGTTCCCACGTCTGCGACGCTACATACCCGACCCTCAATGCTATGCTGGCCACGTCGTGCCGGTTGGCGAGGGAAAATGACTCAACTTGCTTTTGATGCTGCTCGCCCATGAGGCTACCTCCGCGCTGTTGGATGCCAAGATGCTGTCCAATATGGAGATAAGAAATAAGCAAGAGTCTGTCAACCCATTGCTCTGCCAAGCACTTGGCCATTGCTTATCCCCGGCCCCTCGTTGTGACCTCGTGATTAACAACCCCATGTGCGGGAACAGCCATTCATTCCCATGTGGCACGATCTCACAAGAAAAGGGGAAAAAAGTGAAACCGCAAAATGCAACCACTAGACAAGACACGAACTCCTTCTCCCATACGCCGACAACCCAGGTACATATGTAATCCATGGCGTGATGTTCCCAAACTCCGCAGCCAATCAATCATCGATGCTCTGCCCTTTCGGGACAATGCAGAATCTTGTCCCAAACCATACATGCGCCCAAAAAAAAAATCAACAAAATCCCTCTATCGCTTCCCATCCGCTACTCGAGTCAGAGACGGTCCAGAACCACGACTGCATTCTTGGCTTCTCTGCAGAACCTAATTTTGTGCCATGCGTTATTCGATCCTCAAGCTAGCAATCCCACCTTCACCGAAATGGTTTGCACCAGTTTCCTAATATTGTACCATACTAACCCGCAGATGCCGACAATGGTGAATATGCGCAAAATCTCCCAGGGGTGTCTCGTGCGCACTTCGGTCTCAATGTAGTCTTTTTTGCCTCCAACCGAAGGTGGGAAGCGGCCCTTGTTGAGATATTCTTCCATTAATGTATCCTTTTTGTACCATTGATCTCGAAGCCAGAGGTCAAATATCTTGGAGTCGTGGAGAGGGATGTCCGCAATCTTGAATCGTCGCCAATACAGATTGACAGACTTTGGTGAACGTCCTGCAAAATATGTACTGAATAGCCCGAAAATCTCTTCACCGTATTTTCCTCGGCTGCACCGTCTGATAATCAGCCATCACGGAATGTGGCAACATTGACTTTTCATTTCTTGGGGCTTGCACTCACGGTATTCCTTCGTAAGCCACAGTACAGTCGTATACGTAGTCAACACTGTCTTTCAACTCATTCAGGCAGAAGAAAATGCCGGTGCTCCGGGGCAGCATGACATGGTCAGGGTCCTTCAAGTCGTTTTTGGCTGCCCATTGGGATGATTTCACACGACCGTTGCTAGACAAATTCGTCCCTTCAGGGAACAACAGCAGCCACATGGGGTCAAAATATGTGCTGCCGCGCGGATCAGTCTTTTTCTGTTTGAGCTTGTTCAGTCGGTAAGACAGTCGCGGTTGATCGGTAGCCATTTTTCTCGACAAGAAGATGAAGCCATAGAACATCATGCCGGTTCCAATAATGGGAATGTATTTGAGAGATTCTTTGAGGATGATGTAGATATGCCCGTGCATACCAGGTCGATTTGCATACCCTATCCACCAGAGATATATCCAGTCGGTATAGATCTACCAAACAGACTCGTCAGACGACGTCATTCGCGGCAGCATCGCGATACCAAGCTACTTTGAGCGATTCAAGAAAAAAACAAACCTGGTGGTTGGCCATCATAATCATGCGCTCGGGGAATTTGAACTCGATTCCGCCACCAATGCTGGGTAAGATCTGACCAGCCAAGGATTCATCGCCACTGACGCGTATTGTCGTTGGTCCAAAAAAGTGAGTCATGAGGGTAATGGTGAGCGCAAAGGACTGCTTGGTCATGGCCATATAGGCGTAGTACCATTCTCGGTTGATGAAGTAGAGCGGACAGCCAATGAATTGAGTAAAACATATTCTAAAGACGCAATGATGGGGATCAGCAAAGACCAGCTTTTTGTGCATGACGGGAGCGAATCGGGATTGACGTACACGATGCAACATGAAGTGAAGTAGGCAGTGAAAGCTACGATGCGCAAAATTTGGATGCCGCGACCGTGGCCGGCTCGTCCCGAGGGATGCCCTGAGGGATGCCCTGAGGGATGCAGCTTACTCGTCTCCTCAAGCGCGCCGGCAGCCAGCTCGGGAGATGGAAGAATAGGCTCAGAACTCTTGTCCTCCGAAGCGTCAGCCATGACGGGCTTTCTCTGCGAGTTCCGCGTCGAGGTGCTGAAAAGTTTCCGTCGTCGGCAGTTTTGTTTCCACGGGAACCCGGGAACCCGGGAATTGAAGCTCCCAGATCTGTGGATGACGATGTATTGGGAATAATAAACGGCGATGGAATGCTCGCGGCTCAGAAAATTCCTAGCTTTGATTGATGAAGCCGGGGATCTTGCAATCGGCAGATGTACGTTAAAGTGTCTTTGGTGAGGTGTCTGCCAATAGTGGTTTCAATGTTGTCACCGAGACGGATGACGCCAGCCAAACAACATGCAGGGTGGGAGATGCCGTGGAAGCAGTCAGGTGCCTGACACAGCAAGCACTTGATCAGGTACTTCGGTGATCAAAGATCTGGCGGGCAGACAAAGGAGCGTCCCTTTATTTCGAGAAAGGTGGACAGGAGTCTTTTTTGATGCGGAGTCGAGACTTGTCCCTGCCTGCCGAAGAGGAACAGACAGACGATACTGTAGATGCATGTGACATGGTGACATTCCCGCGGCGCCAACCCTCCAACCCTGCAGCTGACCATCCGGGCGGCCAATGCTGCTGTGGGTTGGTGGGCTGGAGGGCTGTGGTGGGGCGCGCCAGTCCCCGCCCTTCTTTGTTCAAGAGCCACGCGCGAGAAAAGCACAAGTCGAGAAGGAGGGGAGCTGAATTGCAGACAGGGAATCCATTCGCCGAGTCACTTGGAAAGACGAAGGAGACGAATTCTTTGCAGTTCTTTTTGTGTATTCCTACAAGCGGAAGTGAGGATGCATTGAAAAAAAAAATGAATGAATATCTTGCAGCCTTGCAGGTTGCCGATTTGTAAGTTGCAATCAAATTGCAAATTGCCATGCCGAGCTTCCCTCAATGTTTCCCTTAAGGACCCACAACAGCTTCGGATTGACTTTTATTACGTACCTTCGGAGTAACAGTCGCAGTTACCTCCTCACGTACGTATTCATCCCATTTCACTCGCTCGATGACTGATTGATGTCACCCTCTCCTTTGTCTCAACTCCCTTTCGCCATGGTGTGAGCGCTGCTTCAAGAATGTTCAAGTGCAGGCCATTACAGGGTTTACCTGCTACCCTCCGTCAGTCATCAGTGTTTGGAGCCAGACTTTGGCGATTGTCGTCATGGCCGGCGAGCAGCACACGACGCCGTCTTTCGACAAGTCGCCGGCTTCACAATGCAGAAGAAGCCCTCAGTTCTCGTGACTTGCCACAGCGCATTGTTCCACGCTACCTCCAAAGCACGAAACCTGGCTCGTCGCTGCTCACTCTGCAATGGCCACGGCCACCCCGAAATCTTCTCGTCGTCCAGAAGCTGTACGCCCCTGATGTGACCGAGTCCGTCATCAAGTTCGCCAAGCATATTCGCAGCGACTATCCCGATGTCAACATCATTGTCGAACCGCGCATTGCTGACCAGATTCGGGAGCATCTCTCCTTTCCCGTCCATGTCTCCGACGGCCGCACCAACATCGCGGATAAAATCGACGTCATGGTGACCTTTGGAGGCGACGGCACTGTGCTTCGAGCAGCCAGCTTGTTCAAGCTTCATGGGTCTGTGCCGCCCATCCTGTCCTTCAGTATGGGCACCCTTGGTTTCTTGGGAGAATGGAATTTCAGCGAACATAAGAAGGCATGGAGGGAAATGTACATGAGTGGCAGTGATGTTGCCGTCGCCCGAGAAGCTGCCGTTCCGCGACGCAGCGCAGCAGCCGACGACCATTATCCAGGCGAGCCGGGAAATGCACACGTGCCGACAGGATGGGAGAGGATACGTGGGAAGAGTCAAGGAATCCAAAGAGCATCAAAGGTCCTGCTACGGCACCGCATAAAGGCAGATATATTCGATCCTGCCGGGGGTAGCATCAATAGCCAAGTGTCGGACAGCTTGGCAAGTGCGCACAAGAGCAGCGTGGCTGTCAAGACAGAACCTTGTCCATCTTTTCGCGCCATCAATGAGATATCGGTCCATCGAGGGTCACATCCACACTTGGCAGTCATCGACATCTATCAAAACGGCCACTTTCTGACGGAAACGACGGCGGACGGCATATTGATCAGCACACCGACCGGCTCAACGGCATACAGCCTCAGCGCAGGCGGACCCATCGTTCACCCGCTCGTCAGATCCCTGCTCATCACGCCCATCTCGCCGTGCAGTCTGAGCTTCCGATCTCTTGTACTGCCGCTCGACACCAAGGTCACGCTGCGGATGAGCACGAAGAACCGAGGGCGTGAGCTGGACCTGAATATCGACGGAAAACGGTGCACCGGTGTTTCCCCGGGAGCAGAGATTCGTGTCGAAGGAGAATTCGTTGGGAAAGCTGGTCCGGGGGAAGAATGGCATGGAGGAGTACCGTGTGTGATCCGGACAGAGGATGACGATCCTTGGGTCGGAGGCTTGAACGGCTTGTTGAAGTTCAATCACCCGTTCGGTAGGGAACCGCCCAGCGATCTATACCCTGATTAGCGGCAGAGGGCCATTGAAGACGTGGCGGAATGCATCATGTTGGTCTTCAGACTTTATATACCCACCTACAGACATATCCTGTGGCAATTTTGCCCTCGACACGTCGTGTTGTACCAAGTACATGTTTGTAATGCTCCGAGGCGCGAACATGACTTGGGCGACTTGATTCTGGAAAATCAAGCACCGATGCAATGGTTGATGGCTGCTCAGATAGGGTTGCATTGATGAGAATAATGAGCCGCCCTTAGATTCAATCTTTCATATCCATCCCAATCACCCTCCTCTGTGCTCGTGCGTCTTTGTTCGCATCCTGGTTCCCCGCTCCCGGGACAAATGAATGGAGAAGTCGCATGGGAAAAGCCACGACCAGGACCAACAGATGCGCGCCCCAGAGCATCCGAGCCTATCTCCTGTCCAAAGCAAGAAATGGCCGGAGCCCGGTATTTTGTCCATTATTCATTCGCGACTTGCTAAATTACTCTTACTTTTGTCACCCCTCCCGCCTTTTCTTCTCTCACATCTCGATACCAGCTCCCTCTCTGGCCCTCCTCCATACAAACTCGTACTTAAATCTCTTTCCCTCTTCCTCTCTCATTCTTCTTCTTCTTCTTCTTCTTCTTCTTCTTCTTCTTCTTCAGGCTCAGGGACCTATCATTTGGAATGTACTCTTTGTATTCCAAGCTCCCGGCCTGGGCGACGGCCGACTCCGAAGACGGCGGCAATCAGCACTCGAGCATGGAGACTGTTCGTCTCACGCATCTCAAACAACGTCGCGTCTGGGGATGGACTTGGAACGTCATGGCACTACTCAGCGTCATTCTGAATGTACTTTTCATCTCCATGATGGCCGGCCTTGTTCCCAGCCCGGCAGCCCGTCTAATTTTTAACGCAAGCTCGGGACGACTCTACTGTGAGTGAAAATTGTCTAGAGCGAGTGTTTGGTTCGTGGCAAGACAGGAGCTGACACTTTTTTCCAGCCCCGGCGCAGCACGTATTGCGCCGTGTTGACCGTGTTTTTGCGTCCTCTTTTGGCGGGGGCAGAACACCTTTCCAAGGAGCTCCAAACGAGACCAATAACCAGCTCTGGAAGGACTTGTACAATTGTAAGAAAGCCCTGCTGGTGCCAAGGGAGTTTTTTTTTGGTTATGTTACTTCGACTTGGTTTTTTTTTTTGGGTCTGAAGCTAAAGTCAAAGTTCAGGGGTAGGAATATCACGTCTTTCGACTGACGAGGCTCGGCCAATGGTCAATCACACGCTGCCCATTCCTGGAGATCCAGGGCATTACATTACTTCGCTTTCCGTTTTCCACCAACTTCATTGCCTGGTAAGCAAAAGTCTGGTCATCGAACACGAGATGAATTGAGAATCACACATTTTACATCTTCATGCTCTTCTCCTTCATCTTCATCTTCATCTTCATCTGCATGGCGTGGACCATCCTGGCCCAAGATGGGAGAATTCCTCTGCTAACTTTTTGTGTTTTGTTTCCAGAATCTTGTTCGCCTAGGACTGTACGGACAGGTAGATTGGACAAACCAGGATGAGTACTTTGCCATTGAGCATCTGGATCACTGCATCGACATGCTTCGCCAGAATCTACAATGCAACTCTGACATCACGCCCATCACGTGGGTATGGTCCAGGCAGCGAAACCGTGCCTTGGAGGAGGCTCGGGTGATTCACACATGCACCGACTTTGACGCGATCCATCAGTGGGGAGCGGAACATCGGTTAAAGGTCGAGTTTGACGCTTTCGCCAAGGTCCCTGATGATCCACTGGGCTGGGGTGTCGGCACTGAAGTTTGAAACTGACGGGGATGGCTGATGACACTTGGATGCAGCATGTTTTTCGCCACGGAAAGTAAGACCGGGCCACGTGGTGTGAGAGGAAGCGTTAGAAATCATCTCATGACGTTGCGGAGGACCAGAAGGGCTAGACCTGACCAGAATGAGTACAATTGATCCCACGGAGAAATTTCCTTGATTTTTCTTGCCACTTTGGTCAGCTGCGCCATAATTTCCTTGTCAACGTCCAGTCCGACTCATGATGGAGGTGTGCCGTTGACGTTTTCCTAACCCTGCCGTGCCATGCCATGTTTGGATCGTCGCACCGGCTGCTGGGGACATGAGCAGACGCCCGCGGACATGAGACCTGGTCCAACAAGCTCGAACGAGGTTCTCGTGAAAAACTCATGCAACAACATAACATTGAATGTGAGTGACACGGTTTGGCTGGTTGGTTAGTTGGTCTAGCGGACTGACAATGGCTTCAGTAGGGTTGCAGATGTCAGGTGTGCAAACGACTCGGGAAAAGATAAGCAGGTGGCTTGTGAAGACAATGGCTTGAATGATGGGCAGAGACAATAGCACGTATACTTGGTTCGGAGAGACAAGTGGACTATGCTCCCAGAATCTCGGTAAATACAATGGGATTGCCACGTACGAACATGGACTCATTGTATAGAAAGGCAGAAAACTTGCATTTTGCCACAAGTTGTTGGCTCTCGTTGGGAAGTGGCAAATGAAGCCCATATGGGACGAGCAGATCGTGAGACATGAGTTAGGCATCTGGGAACTCGTCAGATTATCCAATTGGACTCGTACTTTGATTGCCACATGGCCTGCTACTACCTGAAATGACTGGATCTGCGGGATGAAGTCATGAAAAGGCCAGGCGGACCATCCCCCCCTGGGAAACCTGGGGTGGTGGTGGGGGGTTGGCTCGAGACACAACGTGGTATCCCCTATATTGAACCACGTTGGTTTGTTGCTTAGAACATGACGTCTAGAATGAGTGTTGGTAGATGCCGACAATACGCGTTGCGTACCCGGGCAGCCGGCATGTCGTGGAATATTTCTCAATGAAAAGTGAACAATTGCTTTGGAACTCGCAATCATCATGAGCCAACACGGTCTTCTGTTCCCTTTCTCTGATGTCATTCGGCAGTCAATTGTTTTGCCCCTGGCCGTTTTTTCGGGGCAGACACCAAGGCACGTCTCACATATTGGTCCATGCTCAAGCTCTGGAGTTTGCTCCCGTTCCAAGGCCGATGTGGAAAGTTTCCTGCGTCTCTTCTCATCGAGCAGTATTTAAAAGGAAAGATAAGTCTCCATCATGGTCTATTCTGTTGTGGCATCACAGCTTTCATCTTGTCCCAATCATCACTGCAACTCCCATCAACATATCTGCTCATTCCTCGAATCAATTTCCTCACAATGAAGGTCTCTGGCGTGTTGCTGCTGGTCGCTGCCCTGACCACCCAAGGTGTCACGGCCCTGCCAACGGTATGATACGAGCACCTTGGCGATGGCGTGTCCGCCTGGCTGACAAGAGGAATATAACCACAGGCCGAAGGAGGCATGATTGCCGGAGTCGACTCCATCTCCACGCGCTCGAAGTGGTCTAGCTCGCCTTTTGATGACGAGGTAAGAAGGCAGAGGGCTTGCCCTTCTCTTGAAAAGCTCTTTGCGCGTGAAGCAAGGAAGCAAGTTTTCTTTTCCAAAAAAAAAAAAAAAAAAAACAGACCAAGTTGGAGAAGCGTCAGTACTGTAAAAGAGGCGAGGAAGGCGTGGATTGCTACTCTACGCGCCTTGCTTGGACCGCCGATTAATGCTGGCGTGTGTGTTCCATCGCAGGAGACTTTCTATGAAGTCTTGATTCTTTGCTTGTGTGTATAGTTAGTCTATGGCCATAGCCATGGCTGGTCCTGCCGCACCGTCGACCATCGTGCTGAGTGGAGAGGTGCCGAAATAAAGACAGAACATTGAAGTGCGGATCATATCTCAGCTCGTCTAAAGTGTGCTGCTGCTTGTCTGAATGGCCTCAGGGCCGTGATTTGGGTTGTAAACCTCGGCAAAGGTTGGGTAGATTGAGCAGCTAAATCTTACCAGGATGGGGGTGTGGCCATCACTGAGATACTTTCCGCATGTCGGGTTCGTAAAAAAAAACCTCTTGAACATGGCATTTGTACACTTCACTCAAGTCTCGAAGAGCAAAACCTGCAAGTCAAAGGAAGCGAGCCCTCGCCGTCATACCATGATGAGGTCTCCTCGTAGTCCCATGGGCCCATCAAGTTGCTCCCATCTTTCGCGTTATCCATTTGGATTGTGTCTTATTTTATTGCGAACGGACCAACGCTCCGGGGCCGAGGCGTTCTTTTTCCAATATGCCAATACATGGCTCTTGCTCAATACATATAAAGACGCCGGAGGAGCCGCCTGTCCTCGCGGCTGCGCCCATGCTTCTCTCCGCACAATTTTTCAACCACCAAAAAGCTTTCCAAGATTCATCCATTATCGCACTGAAGCAACATGACGCAGGAAGACTCTTGCGATTTCGAAGAGAGCAAGCTTCTCCAATTTCAAGAAGGATATCCTGAAGCCAATGATGGGCCGCCCCCTGGCGTATCCAGAGCCTCGCCGGTTGGATACTCCAGGTTCTACACGGCTCTCGGATTGCTTCTGCTTCTCCTCTTGACCAGCGTCTTCTCAATGTCGCTCGTGCGGCTCGCTACGCACAACAAGGTCTGTTACGAGAAGCGTTACTGTGAGTCACAGAACACACGAGTTCTCAGCCTTGCATGGCACCACACGAGAGCTCTGACTGATCCTGCCGCCGCCTTCAGCCCTGGATTCGCTCTGGGACACTGTCCGCTATCAACCCGTGCAGTTCCGTCTGGAGCGCGATATACCATCGCCTTTTCGTGGAAAGCCGCGGCCGGAACTCGACGAAGCCTGGGCGAATGTGACCGAGGGTAAGACCGCCCAGCGCCGTCCAAGCACCGAAACTGTGAAATCCCCCATTCTCACACTTCATGATTCCTTTTCCAGGTTCTTTTGTCCTCCTCAGCCCGGAAGAGATGAGAGGGCTCGGACACTCGACCGAGGGAGCTGCCAAACACGGGGACAACTATCTCGCGCTGGTCGAAGTTTTCCACCACATGCACTGCATTGACGAGATCCGCAAATACATTTTCCGAGAGCATTATCCATACTGGAACTCGTTGAGGGGATCGCCAGAAGCCATTCTCGGACACGTGGGTACGCATGCCTTTTTCATCAAGACTTGCCCGTAAAACGGCAAAGAAATAAAAAAAAAAATAAAACCAGGAAAACAGAAGCTGACGTCTATTGCCATGGCCCTAGATCACTGTATTGATCTTCTCCGTCAGAAAATCATGTGCGACGCCGACATTGGGCTGATGGCCTACTCGTACAATGCCACGACTCAATTTGCCGAGGCGCGTACGTCAAACATGCACATGTGCCGAGACTTTGAGAGCATCAGAGCATGGGCCTCGGCGCGACGTTGGGATCCTGAGCTTGCTCAACGCAGGACCTGAGGGTTTGTTCTGAAGACGCTTGCAAGGAGGAGGCATTCTTGGATTGGTCCGAGGACCAGCTGTGTAGTTGTTGGCCGAGCTGACCTGTTGGGCGCGCCGCCCTCGTCATATGTGGCTTGCTACTTTGATAGCTGGAAAAGAACGAAAAGTCCGCACACATTACAACTGCACTTTTTTTTTTTCAAATCTTTTCATCATCATGGAGAGCTCTCACCGGCAAGAACCTGCTGGTCACGTGCTGACCCCGGCTATGCTCTCCTGTGCAAAACAATCAATTCATGCCTCGACATGTCTCACCATGTTTGCTCGGCCCGCTGCAAAAAGACATCATCGATCAGCCCTCTTGCACGACCAAGATGTGCAGATGTGCAGCTTTTCTTGTCATTGTGGCGAAAGAATGCAAAGAGGGGTTGAGGGCAGGCGGCGCACAGCCTTGTTCCTTCCTTGTTTGGGGGTGAGTGTTGGTCGATCATGTCGCGCCTCTCGACAAGCAACAATCCTTTGCTGGCCATTCAGCTCGGTCAATTTTCACGCCGGGATCATCTGGAGGCCCAGGCTGTAGACGCATGAAGATCCATAACAGGCAGTCCAACTACCTACGTACCTACCTACGTAATAATGTCGCGCCTTATTGGGCGACTTTTGTGGCTTGATGTTGTACAACCGCCGTGCAACTGCATGATAGCCAAAGAGTCTGTTGGTGACGGCTGCCACCACCACAACCACCACCACCACACCACCACCACTTCTTCCAGCATCTCCCCCCCGTCCCCTCTCCAGAATCTTTTGCTGGTATTAGCCTGCAACTTCAAGTATGTAGCTCCCCCCCCCCCCCCCCCC